>CANDYM010000609.1:0-38089 GCA_947397865.1 Polietes domitor
ATAAATATTTAAGAATTTGTTCCTAAGACAGATGTAAATTATTTTTCAAAGAAGAATATTTCGTGATATTTAAAAAAACGAAGCCCCGTGGATATACTAAATTTAATTAGTATTTATTATATTTATTTGTGTTATATATTAATTCATACTAAATAAATATTTTGTTAAGTTTCCCATTGCCAGTTCTAACGAACAAAATGGGTGACTTTAGTTACTCAGCACTCACAACCGAGGATAGCTGAGACGGTTAGCGCGCCGTAGTAGCAACCAGAAGGTCCGCTGTTCTACCCCCGATAGCGGCGGAAAAAGTGGGTCCTTTGCACCACTTTAAAATAACTTTTAAGTCTTTCAAAATAAAGGACTTTCCTCCTATGACAACTCAATGTTAAATTCATTGGTGAAGATCCCAATTTTCACTACTTCCGACTCACAATATGAACATCTTTTTCACTTCTATGGGTGCTCTCTTTTTGTTGGGAACTTATTAGTTGTATTACAGGGCGTTTAGATTGATTTTTGTGGTTTTTCATAGCGACAGCTTAAAACTCATATTTCTTGGTAACACTTAGATGTTATAAAAACTAAATAAAGGAATCAATACCTTTCGAATATAACTAATTTATGAATATTTATGAATATCGGCTGAAAAATGACGCCATTTTAGTGAAAAAAAAATTTAATACAAAAAATGGGTTTTCCAAGCCAACATTTTCAAACTCAGTTTACAAAAATGCGCGCTGAGGCGTCAATTTCCTTGCGATTTTCATCATTAGGTGTCATTCGAAAGAAGAAATACGAAAAAGTTGTCAGTAGTTGTCTCTATGGAAAACCGCAAAAATTATTATATTTTATATTAATAACTCGACCAATAAGTTATTCTAAGACAATTGTAAAAACATATATTTAAAGGGCCTATTAATTCAGGAAAAATACGTCAAAAATGGAACACATAAAAGAACATGGGAAAAAATTTATTTTAGGGATGTTAAGGAACGAAATATTTTGCAAATCATCATTAAACAATCGAAACTTTATTTTTTATTTGTATGGAACGCGACCCTTCCTAATGTATAGCAGAACACTAAGGTCTATAAAATATATTTTTTTCGAAAATATTTCGAAGGATTATAATTCCAGCCGGATCTTTTTTCGACTGACACAATTACAAAATCACAAAAATTATCTAGATATTCCAAAGTGACCACTTTCATTTAGGACTGGCCGGAAAAAATTACAATAAATAATTTTTGAATTACACTGTCCGACAGTTCGTATTACACTTGAACCGAATCATATACATATGCAACTATATTGGAGTTTATTTCCGTTTTTCGTTTCCTCATCCTGTTGCCTCCTCACAGCACCACAAAATTGCAAAGGATACAATTTTAAGTGTCAAATTAAAGAGGAGAATATGTCTCAGAAATACCTTAAATTGCATGCTTCTATTTAACCATTAACAACCATTTTATGTTTTTCCTCTTAGAAAGTAAAATGTGAATAAACACAATAAAATAAGAGGGAAAGTTGAAATGGTTGTTAATCGTAAACTAATGCAGATAGAAACATGCAAATGTAATTAGTTTTATCAGATATTCCCCTCTTTAATATGACACTTATATCGGTGTTGTAGGGTGTGCATTTAAAATAATTGTTGAAATATTGTATCCTTTGGAACTTTGAAGTCCTGTGAAGGGGAAACAGGATGAGGAAATGAAAAACGTCAATAAACTCTCTTATGAATGCTAGCTATTAAAAAAATTTATATTTTATTCTATTTCTTCTTGCGAGAAAAAATATAACTTTTCCTCATTTTTTTTGGCAACTGTTTCTATCTTAAATTTATAGTACAAATATTAAATGTACCTTCGACGCAAATTGGAATTTTAATAAAACTGGGACAATATCCCAGTTCAAATCATATATTGATTACACACCAAAAAAATGCAAACGAAAAAACAAAAACAAATGTATATGCAGGTAACTATACCTGCATATACACATACTTACATATGCAACTCAATGAGATGCTTGTAAGATGGCATGTGTACTTTATTACTTGGTGCGATTTTTTAAACGCAAATTCGGCAAGTGAGTTGTGCTTCTCGTTCGTTTGTGAGAATCATTTCCTTAAAGAGGCCGGGTTTGATGTTGAAAAGTCGCTGCGAAGCCACTTGAAAAGACTTTTGACATGGTCGAAATCATGATAGTGGTAGTCTGCAGCCAAGTAATAAATGTCACCATGCCATTTGTAAATAAATTTGCATTCTATTAAATATAGATTCAAAATGGTCTTGAGCCAGGACAATATCCCAGTTCAAATCAAGTAATTTTTTATGTTGCATTTTTGTCCAATTTTTTTTTGAATTAATAGACTCTTGGAAGCACTTTAAATATAAATTTGTATTGTATTGTATTGGCTTAAAATAACTTATTGGTGTTATTATTGGACGTTTATATAGATTTTTGGTGGTTTTTCATAGCGACAGCTTAAAACTCATATTTCTTAAAACCGCAATACCTTTCGAATGATGCCAAAATGATGAATATCGGATGAAAAATGACGCCACTCACTTCATTTTTGTGAAATAATTTAATACAGAAGATGCAGAGCCAAAATTTTCAAACTCATTTTACAAAAATGACCTCTGCTGCGTAATCAATTAACTTCCGATGTTCAAGAAAGATATCGAAAGAAACACTCAAAACATACCAAAAAGTTATCAGTCAAAAAAAATCTATAGGGTCCGCCAAATAACTTTTTTTTCGAACATGCTATAAAAAAACTACTGAATATTTTCTCAAATCTCTTTTTTTATTTGAAAGTACAATCCTTCCGGTTAATAATGGAAAATAATTTCATTCAAATGACTGTCTCGGCTGCCCACAAATAATACTCCAACGGTTGAATAGTTGAAAAAAACGTTAGATGGCAGACCCTTACGTTACTTAAAGGGTCCGCCAAATAACTTCTTTTTTTTTTTGAAAATGCTATAAAAAAAACTACTGAATATTTTCTCAAATTTCTTTTTTATTTGAAAGTACAATCCTTCCGGTTAATAATGGAAAATAATTTCATTCAAATGGCAGCTGAGGTCACCCCACAAATAATAGTCCAACGGTTGAATAGTTGGAAAAAACGTTATATGGCGGACCGGAAACATTTAATAATTCGACCAATAAGTTACTCTATTATCAAAATTTATATTTAAAGTGATGTCAAGGGTATACTAATTCAGCAATTATCAAAATTGATCAAAAGTACAACACAAAAAAGTACATGGGAAAAACATGATTTTTATGAATGTTTAGAAGCGTTTAGCTCATAGGAACGAAATATTTCGGTGGGGTGACTGGAAATAATTTTTTATTTGTATGAAACCCAACCTAATGTAAAGTAGAACACTAAGGCCCATAAAATATAGGTTTCTCGAAAATGTGTATCATATGTCTCGAAGGACAATGAAAGATTATGATGTCAAAGGACCCTTTTTTAACTTTTTGTTACACTTTCTAAAACCACAAAAATTATCAAATATCCTTTTTCATTTCGACCTGTCAGAAAAATTACAATAAATTGTTGAATAACACCGTCCGACAGTCCGCATGATATATGTCTGAAACTACAGCTGAAATGGAGTTAATTGGCGTTTTTACTTTTTCATTTCCTCATTCTGTTGCCCCTTTGCCGGACTACAAAGTTTCAAAGGAGACAATTTTTCAAAAATTATTTTTATTACTATTTTTCCGGATAGTCTGGCTTGAGGTCATGAACAAATCAAAAAACGGATGTTTAGTTTTTCTAAATTGTTTTATTTATTTATTCTTTTCCGATATTTCGATATTTCACTTAAAATACAAACAAAATTAATTATATCCAAAAACAAAACAAAAATTATCACAATAATTACAATTTTAGCAAAACCAATAAACTCTTTCGTTTCGAAGTACTTTCTCAACTAAAGCTATTGTTTTCGTCCATATTTGTAAACAATGTTTCGATATATTTCTGCACAGTGGTCAGTGTCAGTCTTGTAGTTCTTTCTCTGGTCAGTAGGAACATTTATAATATGTAACATTTCAAGCGTATATCTTCTGCGATAATTATTTTCTTGTGTCAAAATGTCTACGTCTTTGAAGTTTGGCTTGTGCCCCGTCAAGGTACAATGGGCTGCCAGTGCTGTCTTTTGATCCAGTGGTTTGTCAATCGTTTTTTGGTCAGATTTGTGTGCAGAAAGTCAAGTTTTTAGTTTCATCTTTGTAGTACCAACGTATACCTTCTGGCATACGTTGGACTTGTCACCATTACATTTTATCTTATAAACTACGTTCGATTTTTCTTCTTTATTTATTTTTGATTTTGTCCTGCTAAAAAGGTCATTAATTGTGTTGTTGTCCTTTAACGCTAATTGTATGTTGTCCTTATTATAAATGTTGGAGTTTTTGAATCTTTCCGAGAAGCCAGGAACATATGTCATCGGTTTGTATATTTTTGAAATTGGTTCATTCGATTGTCCAGGTTGTTTCTTCTTCATATGTCTTATGGTGTCTAATGGTTTTATGGGAAAGTCATTTAATTTTAAAATATGTCTTATCTTCTTTTCGTTATTTTTATGAAATTCTGCGTCACTAATGTTGAAAACTCTGTCAATAAAGTTAGTCGCGGTGTTGATTTTTATACGTCGAGGATGTTTGGAGTAAAAATTTATTAATCTTCCAGATGCTGTCTCTTTTTGGTACCAATCCGTTTTGATAATATTGTCTCGTCTATACACTATCGCGTCAAGATATGGTAGTTTATTGTCCTGTTCACATTCCATGGTGAATTGTATTTGATTGTTGAAAGAATTTAATACATTTACATTTGTACTTCTGTTTGCTTCACAATACCAAATAAATCGTTTACGTATTTTGTTAAGTGTCTTGGCTTTATCGTCAGTTTCTACATTGAGGCGTCTAGTAGATAGGGTGTGAATAAATATTGAAAAATAATTTTTGAAAATTTGTATCCTTTGTTATTTTGAAGTCCTGTGAAGGGGAAACAGGATGAGGAAATGTAAAACTGAAAACGCCAATAAAATCCATTATGGCTATAGTATCAGACGTATATCAGCTGGTTCAAGTGTAATGACTTTCTCAAAATTGTCGTCCAGTTCTTTCGGTTGAAATTTTGGTTATTTCGGTCAAAAAATTAAAGAACAAGAATTTCGTACAAAAAAGTTCATAACTTCTATACATATCCATAGGCGTTAGTTTATTCAAAAAAGAGACATAGCATTTGTACTTATCCATAGATGATGGTATAGTTTTGTTTGTTAGAATGCTCGCTATTTAAACAATTTTTTTAAGATTTTTTCTATTTCTTCTTGCCCGAAAAAAATAAATGTTTTTCCTCATTTTTTTGGCGACTGTTCCTACCTTTAATTTAAAGTAAAATCGGATAATAATAGTACAAATATTAAAGCTACCTTCGATGCAAATGTGATTTTGAATACAAATTTAAAAACTTATCGTTTTCGAGTTTTGGACACCGAAATACATCTGAAAATGTTATACACAGCCCCTGAACAAAATGTTTGTAAACTACTATAATTTTTCAGATTTTATGGAGATTATATAATATGGATATAATATTTTTCTTAATATTTCCTTTTTTGAGAAATTTTTAAATTTAGGAAATTTTTTGTGAAAAAAAGAAATTTGTTTAAATTTCTCTCATTCAATAATTTCTAATTAGGTCCATATCCACTATTAAATCACCATGTTCGTTCGACAGTTCATATTACAATTAAACCGAATATTATATATTTGAAAGAATAGGCAAAATGAAGTTCATTGGCGTTTTTCTGTCACCCCTTATAAGGACTACAAAGTTTTAAAGGATAACATTGAAAACAAATTTCTTTGTATAGTATGCCGGTTCAAGTGTAAAGACTTTTTAAAGTCTTGTGGTGTAATGGTGAAAATATGCACTAGATCATTTACCGCGTGGATACTGCTGTTTGATTTTTTTGTTCATGTAACATGTTCGCTATCAAAAATTTACGTGTTTTCAGTGTCGAGTTAAAAATTGCAAACTAAATTATTTATTTAGATACAATCGTTATATTTCATTCCCATTGGAGGAGTAAATGTGGAATAAAAAAACTGTGAACTTAAAGTAGCAGCTTACATTAATAAGATCCCGATTTGTACAGATTTCAACAAATATCATCCTTGGGGATCGCGTTTGCGATCGTATGTACATTAAAACAATGCAGAAAGCAGAAGTACGCATACACAAAGAGAGAAGCTTAGACCAAAAATAATAAAAAATAAATAAATAAACTAATAATAAAAGGTCGAAAAAACATACACATATATAATAAAAAATATTTACCCATTAATTGCAGGTGTTGGCTATAACAATTGGATGTGAAAAATAGATTTTCATCCAACCTACAGTTCAATGGCAGTCTATATTGATTTTTTTTACAGAAAGTTATAGACTTTTTGAATCAAGAACAATTTGTAGATTTAAGACAGAAAAATTATCTATTTGAAAAACTAAATACCATCACCTTTGATGTGTCTTAATCTATAAAATTTTCTTTAACGATAAAAGTAGACAAAAATATAGTCCATTGAGATCGCACATGTGTTACCCTACCACAATAAAGTTTTCTTTTCAAACTAATTAATTAAAATAAAATAATTTCGCGACATACAATATTTTTAAGATTTAAAATGAAACACCCAGTTCTGATTCTAGATTAAGTAAAAAGTACTCAAGTCAAAACAAACCCAGGAATTGTTTAATCAAGATTTATAACAAGATAGAAAATAAAAGTGCCATCCCTGCATCTTTCCTTAGTCACTGACATATCATAGGCAATTCAAGAATATATAAGAAATTAACACATTTTCTTCTCATTTTTAGTGTATTACGTTCTACTGTGAGTTTTTTAATTTATTTAGTAGTTTATGGAGTTAATTGGCGTTTTTTAGTTTTTCATTTCCTCATCCTGTAGGCCCTTCACATGACTACAAAGTTGCAAAGGATACAATTTTTCAAAAATTATGTCAAATATTTATTCCCACACTATGACCGATATAAATTTCAAATTAAAGAGGAGATTGTCTGTTAAAAATATATCAAATTGAATGCTTCTATCTATATTTTAAATACTTATTCGCATCCTATGTTTTCCCTCTTAAAAAGTAAAATATGAATAAACTAAAGAGGAAACTTCAAACGATTGTTAAATTTAAACTAAAACACATGGAAGCATGCAATTTGAAGTATTTTTAACAGATATTCTCCTCTTTGATTTGTCAGGTATTCCGGTCTCATAGGATGCGAATAAGTATTTAAAATAATGAAAAAAAATTATCCTTTAGAATTTTGTGTCCTGTGAAGGGGCAACAGGATGAGGAAATGAAAAACTAAAAACGCCAATTAACTCCACTATGGCTATAGTTTCAGTCGTATATCATGTGGTTTAAGTGTAACGACTTTTTTAAAAAATGTCTTACCGTATACGGACGTATTTAAAGTGGGCAGGAAATTTGATTTGACTGCACTTAAAATTTAAAGGTTCTAAAAAAATACACTTTCCAACCCTGAAAAAAATAATCTGTGTTTATACACTCCACGAGAGTATTATGGCTTTGTGCATTTGTTTGTAACACCCAAAAGGAAGCGGGATAGACCCATTGTTAAGCATACCGATCGACTTATAATCACTTTCTGAGTCGATTTAGCAATGTCCGTCTGTCCGTCTGTCTGTCTGTCTGTCCGTCTGTCTGTCCGTCTGTCTGTCCATCTATTGTTGTAATCAAACTACAGGTCGCAATTATAGTCCGATCTTAACAAAAATTGGCATAAGTAAGTTTTGTGGATCAAGGACGAACGCTATTTAATTTGAGGCAAATCGGTTCAGATTTAGATATAGCCCCCATACAAATGTCGCTCCCGATTTGACATTTTCCGCTCTAGAAACGACATATTGTACCCGATTTTCTTTAAATTTGACACAACATCTTACAATCAAACTAGAAACACCTATGCAAAAATTGGGTAAGATCGGTTCAGATTTAGATATAGCTCCCATAGAAATGTCGCTCCCGATTTAACATTTTCCGCTCTAGAAACCACATATTGTACCCGATTTTCTTTAAATTTGGCACAACATCTTATAATCCAACTATAAACACCTATGCAAAAATTGGGTAAGATCGGTTCAGATTTAGATATAGCTCCCATACAAATGTCGCTCCCGATTTAACATTTTCCGCTCTAGAAACCACATATTGTACCCGATTTTCTTTAAATTTGGCACAACATCTTATAATCCAACTATAAACACCTATGAAAAAATTGGGTAAGATCGGTTCAGATTTAGATATAGCTCCCATACAAATGTCGCTCCCGATTTAACATTTTCCTCTCTAGAAACCACATATTGTACCCGATTTTCTTTAAATTTGGCACAACATCTTATAATCCAACTATAAACACCTATGCAAAAATTGGGTAAGATCGGTTCAGATTTAGATATAGCTCCCATACATATGTCGCTCCCGATTTGACATTTTCCGCTCTAGAAACCACATATTGTAACCTATTTTCTTTAAATTTGGCACAACGTCTTATAATCCAACTATAAACACCTATGCAAAAATTGGGTAAGATCGGTTCAGATTTAGATATAGCCCCCAAACAAATGTAGCTCCCGATTTGACTTTTGCCGCTTTAGATCGATTTTCTTTAAATTTGGCACAACAGCTTATAATCCAAGTAAAAAACCTATGGTGAAAGTGGCTAAGATCGGTTCAGATTTATATATAGCGCAAATACAAATGTTGCTCCCAAATGTTTAACCGATTTTGGCCATAATTCGTATAGTTACGAATTATATTTCACCTATTTCGTTCCAGATTTCAATATACTCCCATACAAATGTCCTTTCCGATTTAACATTTTTTGTCAAACACACACATTTACAGGATGCAAAAATCCTGCCCGTTTTCACTTTTTCACCGAATTAAATTGTATTCGGATAGAAAGTGGAGTGTATCATAGAGTCGGCCCCGCCCGACTTTAACCTTTCCTTACTTGTTTTTTCTTGTGATTGATTTAAAAAAATGCCGAGGAAATCCATTTTAATTTCAAAATACATGAGTTTTTTGAAAACGTTTATTTGAAATTATTAATTTTAATGGATCGTGAAAATTAAGTAAAAAATTTATTGCAAAAAGTTATTTAACATTAATATCATTTCAACTAGCATATGTATATTATTCTGGCTCATAAAAATAAATTGCAAAAATAAAGATTGGATTGTTTAATCTGCAAAATATTTCGTCACTGGGTCAAGCCGTATGTGAGCTGAACGCTCCTGAAAACACCCCTAGAAAATATGTTTCTCGAATAATTTTTAATGTGGCATTTTTGTCCAAAATTTTGTTTATGAATTAATAGACCCACTGGAAGCACTTTAAATTTTTGTATTTGTCTTAAACTAACTAATTGGTCGTATTATTGGAAGTTTAGATTGATTTTTGTGGATTTTTCATAGAGACACCTTAAAGCTTATATTTGTTGGAGAACACTTTATAAAAGGTGTTATGAAAACTGATTAGAAGGAATCAATACCTTTCGAATGATGTCCAAATGATGAATATCGGATTTAATATGACGTCACTGACTTCATTTTTGTGAAATAATTTAATACGGGAGATGAGTTTTCAGAGTCAACATTTTCGAACTTTTTTTTTGCAAAAATTAGTGTTGCGGCATCAATTTTCTTCCGATATTCATTACTTTGGCATCATTGGAGAGATATATACTGGCCACTATTTATTGGGTATAAAATACTAGCACCTAATACGAAAATGTTTTCACCAAAAAAACGTCCAATAATTCGACCAATAAGTTAATATAAGACAAGAATCAACATTTATAATTAAAGTGTAAATATGAAACACACACAAATTACACGAAAAAACACATTTTTTAGGGGTGTATTCAGGAGCGTTTAGGTCACAGACGACTTGATCTAGGAAGGATATGTTTTACAAATCATCATTAAACAATCCAAACTTTAGTTTGGTGGGCTGCCTGGAAATTGTTTCTCCATTTGTATGGACCACGACCCAGCCTAATGTATATTTCTTAGAAATTATATGGGTAACGTCCACCATGGTATACTTTTTTTATCTGGAAATTAATTAACTGGCTTTAGTTTGAATAATGGAATTAGGTATGTACATTAGGGTGGGTCGATTTTGTTCATTCAAAGCGTCAGATAAAGACGTAATCTACAGAAAATTCTAAGAACATTTCCCAAAGAAACCATGAGTCTAAGATGAAGTGCTAGCCCTCGGAAATCGTCTTTAAATTTGAGACAGACCAACGGGCATGGTTAGATCGTCTTGGAATTTGAAGTTGATTTTCTTAGTGAAATGTTCTTAAATTTTGCCCTATATTTAATTTTTGTCTGAGGCTTTGTCTTTTTTTCACCCATACAAATTGACCCGCCCTAGTGTACATTCTACTGTGATTTGGATTTTCGAAATTCCGATTTTTACAAAATTTAGGAATGGTACCAACCAAATGGCTGTAGCTGGAATCATGAAATTGTAATTTGACGAAATCATCCCTGAATCATCCCAATGACGACTGAAAGAAGATTGCTGGCTTTATTCACTATTTGATTACACTTAAAAATATTATATTTATATAGTCGAGGACTATCGCGATATATAAACATTTTGGTATCCTCGCCCTATGCAGTGGGATTGGTCTTCAAAATTATTATTATTATTATTTTTTTTTTTTCAATATTATAATAATGAAATATCACAATTTATTTAAAAAAGGCTTTATAATATGTAATAGTAAGTTAATTTTGTTAATTAAAAATGTCGTAATTTTTCTAATGTGGTATTGAATGTCTACGTAAAGTCGTCGCCATCCTCTAATCTGCCGGTAATACTGTTTCAAATGCACTCTGTGTGGGAGGGTATATAAGATTCTGCTCAGCCGAACTTAACGCCTTTTTACTTTAAATAGCGTTCATGTTAAACTATTTGCATTGTTTTTTATTTTTCGTTCGAGTAATTTCAACTCAAAATTCCATTAATTGACAAAAATTTAATTTTTTAATATATACATATACGTTAGAGTAAAATTATCAAATATTATGAATTACGAAAACGTTGTTTTTCGATTTTGGTTGGCCTTTTTGTGGAAATACCCGCATTGAAAGCTTTAACAACCATTTCAAGTTTTTCCTCTTAAAAATTAAACTATGGAAATGGTTGTTAATACTTAACTAATATAGATAGAAGCATGAGACTTGAAGTATGTTTGACAGATATTCTGCTCTTTTATTTGACACTAATACCGTTACCATAGGGCGAATAAGTATTTAAAATATTTTTTTTGAAAAATTGTATCCTTTGGAACTTTGTGAAGGGGCAACAGACGTATATCATTCGGTTCAAGTGAAACGAGATTTTTATTAAAATTGTCGTACGGTGTTCTAATAATAGGGTTTTCTTTAAGCCTAATAACAAAGTAAATAAAATTGTAATTTTTCACTCAATAGAAATGGGAATATTTGATCACATTGCCGCCAGCAGGAATATAAAGATATAACCTGAATAACTCTCCAGTATATGTGGAATTTATGACTATCGTGGCTAAGTTAAAAAATGTCAAGAAAAATTTATCTTTTTGAAAAAAAAAACGATAAAATTATCTCTTTAATACAAACATCTACATATATATTAGGATGGGTCGCGAAAATTAAAAATTTTTAATGATGATTTGCAAAATAAAAAAAAACGATAAAATTATCTCTTTAATACAAACATCTACATATATATTAGGATGGGTCGCGAAAATTAAAAATTTTTAATGATGATTTGCAAAATAAAAAAACGATAAAATTATCTTTTTAATACAAACATCTACATATATATTAGGATGGGTCGCGAAAATTAAAAATTTTTAATGATGATTTGCAAAATAAAAAAAGCGATAAAAATATCTTTTTAATACAAACATCTATATATATTAGGATGGGTCGCGAAAATAAAAAAATTTGAATGATGATTTGCAAAATAAAAAAACGATAAAAATATCTTTTTAATACAAACATCTATATATATTAGGATGGGTCGCGAAAATAAAAAAATTTGAATGATGATTTGCGTCTGATAGCTAAACTCTCCTGAAAATATCCCTAAAATCATGTTAAATTATTACATTAGTCTCGCGGTTCGCGGTCCACCCAAATGGAAAAACAATTTCCATTCACCCCACGAAAATAAAGTTCACATTGTTTAGTGATGATTTGCAAAATAATAGCCGTCTGTGAGTTAAACACTATCATGAAATCATGATTTCTCGTGTAATTTTTTGTGTTTATGATTTTTTCCGGAATTATTGGCCCTTGAAAGTAATAATTTAAATATAAATTTTGTTTCTTGCCTTAGTATTTTATTTTGTTTATAGTATTTTTTGTGTTTTTTTCATAGTGACAAATGAAAACTTTTTCGCATTTGGTGGTTGTATTTTACAAAAAAAAATAAGTACCTGCAGTCGAATGTAAAAAACAGTTTGAAAATTTTGACTCCAAAAAACCAGCTCTTATATGTAATTATTTCCCTAAAATGCAGTCAGTGAGTCCGATAATTATCATTTAGGCGTCATTCGAAAGAAATTAATTCCCTCTATTTATTTTTGATAACATATTTTACAAAATGTTTCCAAGAAATATGAATTTTTAGCAGTCATTGTGAAAAACCACAAAAAACAATTTAAACTTCCAATAATACAACCAATGAGTTCTAAGACAAAAAAAATAGTTCATATTTAAAGTGCTTCCATGTTCTATTAATTAAAACAAGTAAAAAAGGCGTTAAGTTCGGCCGGGCCGAACTTTATATACCCTCCACCATGGATTGCATTCCACAGAGGTTGTCGGTTTTCGTAGAAGTGCAGTAATATTACAGGAAAATATAATTTAAAAAAAATATATAATATAGCCAAACCAAAACAAATACAAATATAGAAAAGTTAATTTTATAAATAAATATAATATTTTAATTATTTCAAACCACGCTTATAAGGCAAGGCTACCAATACGTCAATTCAAAAAATAATTATTCTTCTATTTATATTTTCAAAAATATTTTCAAAGCCATAAATATTGGTAGATAGTGGGTGCTACAGTTGGTTGTATTTCCATTCTATTTTAATTCCAAAAGTACAAATTTTGAAAATCCATTATCAGACGTACATAGTGCAAAATAACCTAACTTCATGATTCAACCAATTTTTGTCGTAAAAGAAAAAGTACGAATTTGGAAAAAAAACTTTTTATTTTGCGTGTCTATGTAGTTAGAGGAATGTATACACCGAATTCCATGATTCCAGCTGCGCCCATTTGGTTGGTACCATTTTTACCCCCTTGACGTTTCTACGCAATTAGAATTTTATCACTCTAGCTGTGGTCGTTTAGTTGGTACTATTTTTATCCCTCTGTACCATTGTATCCCTTGAAAGTACTAATTTCGAAAAATTCGTCTATTTTCCGTGTCTACGCAGTCAGAGGAATGTATACTCCGAATTGCATGACTCTAGCTGCGGTCATTTGATTGGTACTATTTTTATCCCCTTTTTTCATTTTAACCTCAAAAAGTACGAATTTCGAAAAATCATTTTATTTTCAGTGTCTACACACTCAGAGGAATGTATACTCCGAATTTCATGACTCTAGCTGCGGTCATTTGATTGGTACTATTTGTATCCCCTTTTTCATTTTAACCCCAAAAAGTACGAATTTCGAAAAATCAGTTTATTTTCCGTGTCTACACACTCAGAGGAATGTATACTCCGAATTTCATGACTCTAGCTGCGGTCATTAGATTGGTACTATTTTTATCCCCTTTTTTCATTTTAACCCCAAAAAGTACGAATTTTGAAAAATCGGTGTATTTTACTTATCTATGCAATCAGAGGAACGTATACACCGAATTTCATTATTCTAGATACAGCCGTTTGGTTGGTTCCATTTTTATCCCTCTATTCCTATTTTACCCCTTAAAAGTACGAATTTGGAAAAAATACTTTTATATTATGTATCTGCTCAATTAGAGGAATGTACACACCGAATTTCGTGTTTCTAGTTGTTGTCTTTAATATATGTGCAATTTTATCCCTTTTTTGCCCCATTTCACCCCCTACAAATATTAATCACTTTATGGTGCACGTTTTTGCTATAAGGGGAATGCGCATACCAAATATCAAGCAAATATAAACAGACATATTCAAAAAACATGCTTAAATACGCTAATATATTAGGGATTATTATGGGTATTTTTAGTCCTTGTGAGGGAACAATTTTTCCCTTTGGTCCGATTTCGCCCCATTTCAATCCCAACCGATCTACGACTATAAGACGCATTTATGGAAAATTTGAACGTTCTAGCTCCTTTCGTTTAGATGCTAGCGTGCTTTCAACAGACGGACACACGGACGGACGGACATGACTAGATCATCTTAGAATTTTATGACGATCAAGAATATATATGCTTTATAGGGTCTCAGGTCGATATTTCAAGGTGTTACAAACGGAATGACAAAGTTAGTATACCCCCATCCTGGAGGTGGATGGTATAAAAACATAAAAAATTACACGGGAAAATATAATTTATAGAGGTAACTTCAGGAGCGTTTAGCTCACAGACGGCTTGACACAGCGACGAAATATTTTTTGCAGATCTTCATTAAACAATCCTATGTATATAGTATGTAGTCGACGACAATATAAAAAAAATATTCTTTAATTTTTAGAAAATGTTGAGCCGTGCGCTTGAAATTTTAATAATACAGCAATAAATACAAATAATATGACGAATTTTCAAAAAAAAATCTTAACTCGTAAAAAAATAATTCTTTATTAACGTTTTTATACACTCCACGAGAGTATTATGGCTTTGTGCATTTGTTTGTAACACCCAAAAGGAAGCGGGATAGACCCATTGTTAAGTATACTGATCGACTTAGAATCACTTTCTGAGTCGATTTAGCAATGTCCGTCTGTCTGTCTGTCCGTCCGTCTGTCCGTCTGTCCGTCTGTCTGTCCGTCTGTCTGTCCGTCTGTCTGTCTGTCCATCTATTGTTGTAATCAAACTACAGGTCGCAATTATAGTCCTATCTTAACAAAAATTGGCACAAGTAAGTTTTGTGGATCAAGGACGAACGCTATTTAATTTGAGGCAAATCGGTTCAGATTTAGATATAGCCCCCATAGAAATGTCGCTCCCGATTTGACATTTTCCGCTCTAGAAACCACATATTACACTCGATTTTCTTTAAATTTGACACAACATCTTATAAACCAACAAGAAACAAATATGCTGAAATTAGGTAAGATCGGTTCAGATTTAGATATAGCCCCCATACAAATGTCGCTCCCGATTTGACTTTAGCCGCTTTAGAAACCACTTATTGTACCCTATTTTCTTTAAAATTGACACAACATTTTATAATCGAACTAGAAACACCTATGCTGAAAGTGGGTATGATCGGTTCAGATTTAGATATAGCCCCCATACAAATGTCGATCCCGATTTGACTTTTTCCGCTCTAAAATTCACATATTGTACCCGCTTTTTTCTTTAAAATTGGCACAACATCTTATAATCCAACTAAAAAACCTATGGTGAAAGTGGCTAAGATCGGTTCAGATTTAGATATTGCGCAAATACAAATGTTGCTCCCAAATGTTTAACCGATTTTTGGCCAAACTATACATATTATATTTCACCTATTTCGTTCCAGATTTCAATATACCCCATACAAATGTCCTTTCCGATTTAACATTTTTTGTCAAACACACACATTTACAGGATGTAAAAATCCTGCCCGTTTTCACTTTTTCACCGAATTAAATTGTATTCGGATAGAAAGTGGAGTGTATCATAGAGTCGGCCCCACCCGACTTTAGCCTTTCCTTACTTGTTGTTATCGCAGCTTGTTATCTCGGCTTAAAGAAAAACAGCCCTACAACAAGTTAGGGCACCTCTTGATCATGCTTAACGTACTCATGCTTATCTGTCATCTGTCAGAAATTATAACCGTCGATGAACGTGCGTACTACCCAAATATTTTCTTCAATTCCAATATTCATTCATTTCATTAAACTTATATGTTGGTTATTTACTTCTGATAAACGCAATTGATTCATCTAAACATTTCAGGATTCATATGAATACATGTATACAAATTTATTTTTTTTTTGACACAAAATACGTTCGGCACTATCCGAATAAACAAATTTCACCTGACAAGCAATTCCCTCTATAAAAATTTTTTCAAAAGAAATTTGGTCTAACATAATGTATTACAATACCAAACACGCTCAGCTCATTTTCATCACAATTGTAAGAGTATAAACACAACTGTGGCTTAGGAGTCAACTTTCAAAAATGTTTTTTCGTTTAACTCAGAAAGCTTAGTGCTTGTCGTCACTATTTTCTGCGTTAAAAACGATAATTTCATAAACCGACAAGAGAAATTGGAGAGAAAAACACAAGAAAATACTCTAATTTTGTAACTTTGGCGCTAACGTCAATGAACTTCGTCAAGCACTATATTTCTCTCATTATTTTCCAGAAGAAAATATACAAAACTTTTTTGAAATTGACAGCAACGCCAAAATAAAATCTTCGTCGAAATCACCTTTTGCTAGAACGAAAAAAACAACAATCAAAAATAGAAAACAACATGTTTTGTTTTTATTTCGAATGAATTCCTATTTGTGGAAAATCTATGAATAAATGTTAAAGGATAAGAACTTCCTGTAGAAGTAAGAAAAAATTGAGGTTTTTGCTTAATACATGAATACGTCATATGAATACGTCATACATGAATACGTCATACATGAATACGTCATACATGAATACGTCATAACTACTACAGTTATTTACAAATTTGAAATAGCCCCTGTCTTCGTCGTTAGAATGTCAGCTATTAGAAAATAAAACTAATATTCTGCTTTTTTTTAGAGCTGTTAAATTTCGATTACGATTAGTAATCAATTACATTACTTTTTAAAAAGAATCGTAATGATTATATAATCCACTATTCAACAATTTCTGATTACTAATTGATTACGATTACAAATAATCAAAAAATAATCAGGATTACTTGCGATTACCGTTACCTTTCGGTTTTAGCTGGCAAAAGAACGAGAACAGAAAAAATCAAAACTGACATATATTGAAAAGTCAAAAGTTTTGACAAACAGACTACTATGACTCTCATACCGATTTCGCGAGAATCAAAAGTAATCACAAAAAAATCAAAAGTAATATAAAATAGTCAAAAGTAATCAAAAGTAATCTTTTAAAGTAGTCGAACTCATTTTTGATTACTTTTGATTATTTTTTATTATTTTTCAGTAATCGCAAGTAATCCTGATTATTTTTTGATTACTTGTAATCGTAATCAATTACTAATCGTATAAAACTGAATGTAATCGTATTGCAATCATTACTTCTACTTTAAAAAAAAGTAATCTAATTACTAATGATTACGATTACTAATCATTACTTAACAGCTCTGCTTTTTTCGCATGTTAACGCAACGCTATTAAAATAAAAATTAAAAAAATATTGCTTTAAATTCTCTTACGTCTACAAATAGGGTCATAAAACATATTTTTCTCTTCGTGTTACCTAAAAAAGGTTAAAACGTATTTTTTTTCACCTATTGGCGACTATTCATACGACATTTGAAGCCCCCACAATTAATTGCATTTAATTTAACATATAAACAGACATGATCGTTGGGCTCATACTCCCAAAGTTACAGCACAACTTAGTATACACAACTACTATTTAAAAACTTATATGTAAATATGTGTATATGCAGGTATAGTTACCCAGCAATACTTCTGCCGTGCCAACGCTCATTTGTTTTAGTTTTAAATTTAAATTTGCATTCTATTAAATATAGATGCAAAATGGTCTTGAGCCAGGACAATATCCCAGTTCAAATCAAATATTGATTACAGACCAAAAAAATACAAACGAAAAACTAAAAGAAATGAGCGTTGGCACGGCAGAAGTACTGCTGGGTAACTATACCTGCATATACACATACTTACATATGCAACTCAATGAGATGCTTGTAAGATGGCATGTGTGCTTTATTACTTGGTGCGATTTTTTAAACGCAAATTCGGCAAGTGAGTTGTGCTTCTCGTTCGTTTGTGAAAATCATCTCCTTATAGAGGCCGGGTTTGATGTTGAAAAGTCGCTGCGAAGCCACCTGAATGAAACCTTTAGACAGGGTGGAAATCATGATAGTGGTAGTCTGCAGCCAAGTAATAAATGTCACCATGCCATTTGTAAATAAATTTGCGTTCTATTAAATATAGAAGCAAAATGGTCTTGAGCCAGGACAATATCCCAGTCAATCAATATCAATCAAATATTGATTACAGAACAAAAAAAATACAAACGAAAAAACTAAAAAAAAATATTTTTAAAATTGTGGCCAACAGTAATATCAATGTGTGTATGAAAACAAATCTTGAAAAAATAATTTTAAGTTAACAAATGTTGAACATATCCTGTATAATTATCCACTTATGGTTGTCGAGACTAAGCTCAAAAAAGTCAGCACAAAATACTTTTTTGAAAATTTGTTGTTTGGTACAAATATTTATATTGTCGTCGGCGACAATGTGATAAAAATATTTTGAGTAAAAAATTAACTCTTAATTTACGCTTCTGTTTCTGGCTTAAAGAAAACATCACTACTATATCTTAATTTAGATAGGTAAGGCTATCAAAAAAATCAAGAGGAAATAAATTTATAAATTCACTTCATGCTTTTACATATTTTTCTCATTCCAAATTTCAGAGTAAATTTCAGAGTAGTTTCTGAGTACTCATGTTTTTAGATTTTTTTATTATTTTTACACTTAAGTTCTTCTACATATGTGTTAATGTGAATCTAAGAAACTACTGTCGCTCCAGCGTGTGTTTCGAGCACATGTTTGCTACATGTTGTTTTATTAAAAAATAATTTTCATTATTCTTTAAATTTTCTTCCTCAAAAAATATCCAAAAATTCAAATTGCCATAGTTTTCAAAATTTTAAAAATAATTTTGTCTAACTTATGCCCAGTTTCACGATGTCGAACGTTTGCTTTCATTCGCTTGCTATCAAAATAAAAAGTGGATATTTTTCAAAAAAAAAATTTAATTTTTATTTTAAGAAAAAATATAATTTCTTTTTAGTTACTGTTTGAATTTCTTCTGCAAAATTGTTTTAAAATCTTTTACAAAACCAAAATCAGGACTCCAACATTTTATATTTATAAAAATTAACTTCTTGGAGTTGTAAAAAAATACCATTCGGGTGAAGGTGTAGGATTTTCTCTATTCGTTTGAGACGAAGGAATCGTATAAAATGAAGACATGGTTAGGGTTTTCATCACGGGATTTTATAATAAAAATGGGGGCCCATTTGTAAGGGCGCTACATTAAAAAGAAGGCCCTTATATATCACTTTCATAGTAAGCATTCTTTATTGAAATATAACATGATTTGCAAAATTGTATCGATGATCCAATGTAAAATATGGTTTCTAGAGCGATAATAGTGTAAATTGTATGGCGGCTATACCAAAACATTGACCTATATAGTGACTTTGACTTTCAAAATAGTTGTTTCTAGTCTAAATGTAACATTGTGTGGGAAATTTGGTCAAGATTCGATGTCAAATGTGAATTTTAGAGCAGAAATAGTGTAAATAGGAGGTACATTTGTATGGGGGCTAAATCAAAACATTGACCCATTTAGTCCACTTTCCCGTGACCTGTTTCTGGTTCAAATATAACACGATACTGAAAATGCTGTCATGATTCCATGGAAAATGTGCATTCTAGAGCAATAATAGTGTAAATTATATTTGTATGGAGCCTATATCTAAATCCGAACCGATTTCCTGCAAATTCAATACCTATCGTTCTTGGCCAAAAAAAGTAACTTCTACCAAATTTCATGACAATCGGACTACAATTGCGACCTGTAGAGTGCGAACAAGCTTAGATGGACAGCAGACGGACAAACAGACATCGTTAAATCGATTTAGCTGGTGATTCTAAGCCGATCCGTATAAAGGTGGGTCTAGCTCGATTATTTCTTGGTGTTACAAACATTTGGCGGAAAACTAACTTATAATATCCTAGTCCACCACCAAGTGTGTATGGCAGCCAAGCGATACAAATCTTCTATCACGAATATGGTAATTTACTATAATTGATATGAATAAAAGTTAAAAATAATGTTAGTAATATTTTGATTCTCTGATAAAATTAGAAATAGCTAGATAGAGTCTATAAATGTGTTGTCTATTTTTAAAAGTTTGTACATTTCAAAAAACCTCTCAATTTAAAAAATATGCCTAAAGATACATGTTTAGTTATTTTTTCATCCTTGGGAAAAAGTTGATTTCATATTTTATTCTTTTATAGGTTAGGTTAGGTTACAGGGAAGGTCCATCGAGTCCTAAATCCGGCCCATTAAGTAGGCTGGGAGAAAAAGATTTAGGAAGTAGTGTGGGGTTATCTCATATTTTAGTTTGTATTTTCATTGATTCTTTTGAACAAGGAGGAATTCTCTACAAATCGGATGAGTGTTATTTTTAATAAATCCTTTAAAACTTGATTTCAAAATATTTTTTATGCTAAATATAATAATTTTATTTTTACTTTATTGTGAAGATCGAATTTTTCATTTGGAAAAAATATATATATAGCAAAAACAATATGTTGAAGAATTCCCGTTCTGTCCCGGGATCCCGGGAAATCAATAAAATGATTCCCGTTTCCCGAGAAATAAAAAGTAAGGAAAAATGCAAACCCTAGTTGTGATGATAGAATGTGACAGGATAGAATAGTACGAAAGGAACGTACATATATCCAAAGGAATGAGATTCCATGACTTTTATGAACCAACTTTCTCATAACTTCAGTTTTGACAATTCCAAAGTCTTCTGGCAATCGATTGCATAGTTCAAAAACTTCAAAAAAAATTTTCTATAGACAAAAAATGTCGACAAAATTTTCTATAGACAAAAATTTTCGACAAAATTTTCTATAGACAAAAATTTTCGACGAAATTTTCTGTAGACAAAAAATTTCGACGAAATTTTCTATAGACAAAAAAATTTCGACGAAATTTTCTATAGACAAAAAAATTTCGACGAAATTTTCTATAGACAAAAAAATTTCGACGAAATTTTCTATAGACAAAAAAATTTCGACGAAATTTTCTATAGACAAAAAAATTTCGACGAAATTTTCTATAGACAAAAAAATTTCGACGAAATTTTCTATAGACAAAAAAATTTCGACGAAATTTTCTATAGACAAAAAATTTCGACGATATTTTCTACAGACAAAAAAATTTCGACGAAATTTTCTATAGACAAAAAATTTCGACGATATTTTCTACAGACAAAAAATTTCGACGATATTTTCTACAGACAAAAAATTTCGACGAATTTTTCTATAGACAAAAAATTTCGACAAAATTTTCTATAGACAAAAAATTTCGACGAAATTTTCTATAGACAAACAATTTCGACGATATTTTCTACAGACAAAAAATTTCGACGAATTTTTCTATAGACAAAAAATTTCGACAAAATTTTCTATAGACAAAAAAATTTCGACGAAATTTTCTATAGATAAACAATTTCGACGAAATTTTCTATAGACAAAAAATTTCGACGATATTTTCTACAGACAAAAAATTTCGACGATATTTTCTACAGACAAAAAAATTTCGACGAAATTTTCTATAGACAAAAAATTTCGACGATATTTTCTACAGACAAAAAATTTCGACGAATTTTTCTATAGACAAAAAATTTCGACAAAATTTTCTATAGACAAAAAAATTTCGACGAAATTTTCTATAGACAAACAATTTCGACGATATTTTCTACAGACAAAAAATTTCGACGAATTTTTCTATAGACAAAAAATATCGACAAAATTTTCTATAGACAAAAAATATCGACAAAATTTTCTATAGACAAAAAAATTTCGACGAAATTTTCTATAGACAAAAAATTTCGACGAAATTTTCTACAGACAAAAAATTTCGACAAAATTTTCTATAGACAAAAAATTTCGACGAAATTTTCTATAGACAAAAAATTTCGACAAAATTTTCTATAGACAAAAATGTTCGACAAAATTTTCTATAGACAAAAAATTTCGACGAAATTTTCTATAGACAAAAAATGTCGACGAAATAGACAAAAAATTTCGACGAAATTTTCTATAGACAAAAAATTTTCAAAAGACATAAAATTTCAACAAAAATGTCTAGGTATATATACAAAATTTTTTAAAATTTATATATCCATAGATATATAAAATTTTGACAAAATTTTAATTGGTATATAAAATTTCGACGAAATTTTATATAACTATAGACATTATAGACATAAAATTTCGACGAAATCTTCTATAGACATATACAATTTCAACGAAATTTTCTATAGGTATATAAAATGTCGACGAAATTTTCTATAGGTATATAAAATTTCGACGAAATTTTATGTAGATATATAAATTTTTTAAGAAATTTTCTATAATATATACAATTTCGATTAAATTTGCTACATATATAAAATTTCGACGAAATTTTCTATTGATATACAAAACTTCGAGATGATAGATGTATAAAACTTCGACAATATTTTATATAGGTGTATAAAATTTCTATTAATATATAATATTATATCTCCTATAGATATATAATATTTGTGTAGAAAATGAAAAAGCTAAGTTAGGTTTTACCGACTATTCAATTTATAACGAAACGATTTGTATCACATACCTGTATATCCGATATATGTAAGTTTAAGAAACACTGTTATTTTAGTATTTTTGGCTCTTTGAGCGTGTTTCTATAGACACGACGAATTAAAGACTCGTAATAATTGAGTGGTTTTGGATGATTGTTCGCCTCAGACGAACGAAAATAAGGCCCTAAGTAGTAAATATGTCAAAACTGAGGAAAATTGAACTTCGTGTAGCGCTAAGGCAATAATTTCTAATCTCACAAACTTTCCTTGAAAATAGGACATGCTTTGAACTTGATTTCAGTTCAGATTTTCCTCAAATCAAGTAAAATTTACTCAAACTGAGGAAACAAACATCGTGTTTCAGCACAGATATACCAACAGAAGGTTACAATACAAACAATTTTGAAATAATTATTTTGTAAACAAATATTTTTTCCCAGTTGTTAGGGTTATGTTTTTCTATGAATTAAATTATCAAAGAGTGACAAAAAAATCTTGATGGCAATATTGTTGATTGTTAAATGAACGAAAGCTTTTATAATTTCAAATCATTAGACGAAAACTTTTAAACGTGATACAAAATAACAATTTATGAGTCGTTCGTCATCATTCGTTTGTGTAGAATTTCAATCTTCCAAAGAAAAGTTTTTAAGTAAATTTACTACCCTATTTTGAGTATATCGTATATATATATAAATATATATATATAAAAAGAATCAACTAACATTTTTTGCAAATCTAAATTTTTGATTATTATGAAGACCGAAGTTGTAGTGTTTTTGTTAAAATAACCAAAAATCTCGATTTGCAAAAAATGTTAGTTGAGTCTTTTTTATATTTTTTCTAGCTTTGAAATAACGAAACTGTACTCATATATACTTAATTTTCCTTCTTGTAAGAAAATTTTAAGTAAACTGAGAGAGAGATTATTAAACTAAATGGGAGGGAGTATGGATTTTACTCACATTTAAGACTGCTATTTTTCTGAGTGTATAGTAGATTTAACCAACTGTCATTCTGTGAAGTTTGACAGCTATAACTAATCTTTATCTCTAACCACAGATGGTGAAAATGCGTGGTAAGAACTTTATAATGAGAAGAAACAAAATAATGAGATTTCATAATTTTCAAACAGTAAATTAACTTTATTAGAAAGTTAATTTTATGCCATCATTTTGAACATAATTAGAGGCAAGTGGGGCGTCCGTATCTCGGCAATGTATCGCACAATATTAGGGCTGTTTTTCTTTAAGCCGGGATAACAAGCTGCGATAACAAAAACATTAATAAAAATTTAATTTTTCGTTAAAAATAAATAAATTTTTCACATTGTCGCCAACTACAATATAAATATATGTATCAAAAAAAATTTTCAAAAAAATATTTTGTGTCGACTTTATTGGACTTAGCCTCGATATCCATCATTTTGACTTACACTGGATAATTATCCATTTTTAACACAAAATTATTTTTTCAAAATTTGTTTTCACACACACATTGATATTGCTTTTGGCCACAATTAAAAAAAAAAAATTATTTTGAGTGAAATTTTAACATTTTATTTATATTTTTGTTATCGCAGCTTAGTTTTTTTTAATTTCTGTTTTCTATAAAAATCCTATATACTTTATAGAATATTTTAAAAGTCTCCGCATAACGAAATGCAAGTTATTTCCGAAGCACTTAGAAATTGACACGGCAAAGTCGCTACAAAGCAGAATTTTATACCCTCCACCTCCAGGATGGAGGTATACTAACTTTGTCATTCCGTTTGTAACACCTTGAAATATCAATCTGAGACCCTATAAAGTATATATATTCTTGATCGTCATAAAATTCTAAGACGATCTAGCCATGTCCGTCCGCCTGTTGAAAGCACGCTAGCATCTAAACGAAAGGAGCTAGGAGGTCCAAATTTTGCATAAATACGTCTCATAGTCGTAGATCGGTTGGGATTGAAAATGGGCGAAATCGGCCACAAGGACTATAAATACCCATAAAAACCCCTAATATTTTAGAGTATTTAAGCATATTTTTCAATATGTCTGCTTATACTTACTTGATATTGGGTATGCGCATTCCTCTTATAACAAAAAGTGATTCTTATGTGTAGGGGGTGAAGTGGGACAGAAAGGGATAAAAATGGTACCTATCAAACGACAACAGCTAGAAACACGAAATTCGCTGTGTACATTTCTCTAATTGAATAGATACATAATATGAAATTAATTTTTCCAAATTCGTACTTTTAAGGGATAAAATGGGAATAGAGGAATAAAAATGGTACCAACCAAACGGCTGCCCCTAGAATAATGAAATTCGGTGTATACATTCCTCCGATTGCGTAGTCACGTAAAATAGAAAAATTTTTCGAAATTCGTACTTTTTGGGGTTCAAATGAAAAAAGGGGATAAAAATAGTACCAACCAAATAACCGCAGCTAGCAGCATGAAATTCGGAGTATATATTCCTCTGACTGCGTAGACATGAAAAATAAAAGGTTTTTTTTCAAATTCGTACTTTCAAAGGACACAATGGGTACAGGGGATAAAAATAGTACCAACTGAACGAATACAGCTAGAATGATGAAATTCGGTGTTGTACATCCCTTTAATTGCGTAGACATGTAAAATAAAGAGATTTTAGATAATCGTAATCTTGAGAGGGTTAAATTGGAAAAAGGGGATAAAAAATGGTACTGACCAAATGGCCGCATTTAGAATCATGGAATTCGGTGTATGCATTCCTCATACATAGACACGCAAAATAAAAAGATTTTTCCAAATTCGTACCTTTAAGGCAAAAATTGGTTGAATCATGAAGTTATTTTGCACTATGTACGTGAGATACTTTTGGAATTAAAATAGAATGGAAATACAACCAACTGTAGCACCCACTGCCTATCAATATTTATAGTATTTAAGCTTTTTTGAAAATATAAATATAAGAATATTTATTTTTTGAATTCACTTGAAGTATTACTTCTATATATATATATATCAGAGCTGTTAAGTAATGATTAGTAATCGTAATCATTAGTAATTAGATTACTTTTTTTTAAAGTACAAGTAATGATTACAATACGATTACATTCAGTTTTATACGATTAGTAATTGATTACGATTACAAGTAATCAAAAAATAATCAGGATTACTTGCGATTACTGAAAAATAATCAAAAGTAATCAGAAGTAATCAAAAATGAGTTCGACTACTTTAAAAGATTACTTTTGATTACTTTTGCCTATTTTAGATTACTTTTGATTACTTTTGATTTTTTGTGATTACTTTTGATTCTCGCGAAATCGGTATGAGAGTCATAGTAGTCTGTTTGTCAAAACTTTTGACTTTTCAATATATGTCAGTTTTGATTTTTTCTGTTCTCGTTCTTTTACCAGCTAAAACCGAAAGGTAACGGTAATCGCAAGTAATCCTGATTATTTTTTGATTATTTGTAATCGTAATCAATTAGTAATCAGAAATTGTTGAATAGTGGATTATATAATCATTACGATTCTTTTTAAAAAGTAATGTAATTGATTACTAATCGTAATCGAAATTTAACAGCTCTGATATATATATATATATATATATATATATATATATATATATATATATATATATATATATATATATATATATATATATATATATATTAGTAGCCTGTTCTTATAAGCGTGGCTTGAAATAATAAAAATATTATATTTATTTATAAAATTATGTTTTCAATATTTGTTTTGGTTTGGCTATATTAAAAATATATTTTCCTCTAATATTACTTCTCTAAAAATCGACAGCATCTGTGGAATGCGATCGACGGTGGAGGGTATATAAAGTAACACCGTTTTTACTTCTTTCTTTTGGGTTTTTCTCGAAACGAGTTTTTTCAAACTGGTGTTCATAATAATTTTTTTCTATTTATTCGTAAATGTATTGTCCATCGTCCATCGTAGGACTTTTTTGAAATGTATGCAATTTCTTTTGCCAACAATTTTGATTTTTTTTTCAATCAGCTGCCATTTAAAAAATTAAAGAAAAAATCATACGATGGACGATAGCCACAACGTCTCTGAATAGGAATTGTTTGAATTTTACAGATGATGCCAATTTTATTGTTTTAATATTGCCCATAATGTCCTCTACATATGTACATTAATGCCGTTTGATTGGTACCATTTTTATTCCCTTTCGCTCAGTTTTCCGTAAAAGTAAAAATTTCCAAAAAAATCCTTTATCTTGCGTGTCGACACAATCAGAGGAATGTACATGCCGGATTTTTATTCCCTCCACTAGGATATTATGTCTTTGTGCATTTGTTTGTAACATCCAAAAGGAAACGAGTTAGATCCTTCGTTTATTATACAAATCGGCTTAGAATCACTTTCTGAGTCGATTTACCAATGTCCGTATGTCTGTCTATTCGTCTGTCCATCTATTGTTGTAATCATAGTACAGGTTGCAAGTATTGTCTGACCTTAACAAAAATTGCCACAAGTAAGTTTTCTGGGTCAAGGGCGAACGCTATTTAATTTAATTTGTAAATCGGTTCAGAGTTAGATATAGCATCCATACAAATATCGCTTCCGATTTGACCTTTTCCGCTCTAGAAATCATATATTTCACTCGATTTGTTTCGTATTTGGCACAGTGCCCTATAATTCAACTGTAAACAACTGTGAAACCATATATGTATTTTAACTGATTTTCTTCAAATTTGCCACAGCTCATTATAATACATGTGGAAAATCGATGGTGAAACTGGATCAGATCGGTTCAGATTTAGATATAGCTTCCATACAAATTTCGCTCTCGATTTGACTTGCGCTCTAGAGAGCATATATATAGAACCCACACAGAAATCATTCCCGATATCACTTTTTTCTCCGAATTCAATTGTAATGGAGTGGAGGGTACAATATAGTTGGTACCAATTTTACCCCCTTCTCTCCCCGTTTCCCCCTAGACTACTGGGAAAATGTGGCCAAAAATGTAAAATGTAAAATGTAAAATCCACAAAAATTCTTGGATCTGTATGAAATTTGGAATGAATACAAATAACATGTCCTTGATTCATAACCCCTTTTAAGAGCAATGTAGCGTTCTTCAATAAAAATTTGTGTGGAGTCACATCTCAGACAATTGAATTTTGGAGTATGTATTAAGCACGGTCATAACTCAGTACGACAATTTTTAAAAAAGTCTTAAGTTATTTTTTTTGTTGTAGCTACGATAGCTCAAAGTTCGACTTTTAGTTACGTATTTTAAAAGCAATAATTCTATAGCAAAATAGACAATATTAAAATGTCTCAGTTATAATGAAGTATAGAACATATAATAAAAACCTTCTGAGCATAGTTCGTATGACTCATTTTGATGAAGAAAATATACTTGTTCAATTATATATTATCCCTATTATTAATATTAATATGTAAGTCTGTCTGTCCGTTTGTTTGTTCCGCAAACACGTGTAAACGGCTGAACAGATGTTGTTGAAATTTTCAGAATTTTTAAAAATTTTCTCTGTGGGCGGAGGGGGCGTGGCAATAGTGTTTTTTTGTGCTAGAAGGCTGAAAATTGGTACATATATATTACTGACCACGAGAAAGATAAATATGATGCTGGATTTTGAATTTTCGTTTGGTGAGCAGTGGTGCGTGGCAATAGTGTTTTTGAGAGCTACAAGGCTGAAAATTGGTACATATATTACTGATCACGAGAAAGATCAATTTGATGTCGAAATTTGGATTTTCGTTTTGTGGGCTGAGTGGGGGTGGCAAAAGCGTTTTTGGGAGCTAGAAGACTGAAAATTGGTACATGTATATTACTGACCACGAAAATGATAAATATGATGCTGGATTTTGAATTTTCGTTTGGTGGGCAGTGGGGAGTGGCAAAAGCGTTTTTTTCGCTAGAAGGCTGAAAGTTGGTACATGTATATTACTGACCACGAGAATGATAAATATGATACCGAAATATTATATTTTCGTTTATTGGGCGTGGCAATAGTGTTTTTTAAGCTAGAAGGCTGAAAATTGGAACGTATATATTACTGGCAACGAGAAAGATAAATATGATGACGGATTTTGAATTTTCGGATTTTTTCGAATCAGATTTAATAGGAACCTCAATAATTCTAAATGGAATTCTTCTCGAAGAAGGCGTGAAGCAAGCCATAAAATATTCCGAAAAATCCCATTCACCAACAAAACTTCAGAATTAATTACAAATTTAAGACCAAATATTGGAAGAAAAATCTCATTTCAAAAACCAAATTGATGAAATGGAATTGAATTGAAACAGGATTAAAATAACTCTTATCGCAAATATTTAAGACATTATTTTTTGAAATTTTTCTATAAACTCCATTTTTTGTAAATTTCTCAAAACAAATTTTCCTACAAATTAAGTAGATGGGAAGTTATCTGTGTTGTTTGTAGATGGGAAGTTGTCTGTGTAAATCGAAAAAAAATCGATTTGAAACCAATCACAAAATCTGAAGTTAAATTAATATTTTAAGTAACTTAAACTCCAAATTTTCAAAATTAATTAAGAATTTTATTTTTTTTAGTTTTTTCGTTTGCATTTTTTTTGGTCTGTAATCAATATTAGATTTGAACTGGGATATTGTCCTGGCTCAAGACCATTTTGCTTATATATTTAATAGAATGCAAATTTATTTACAAATGGCATGGTGACATTTATTACTTGGCTGCAGACTACCACGATCATGATTTCGACCATGTCAAAAGTCTTTTCAAGTGGCTTCGCAGCGACTTTTCAACATCAAACCCGGCCTCTATAAGGAGATGATTCTCACAAACGAACGAGAATCACAACTCACTTGCCGAATTTGCGTTTAAAAAATCGCACCAAGTAATAAAGCACACATGCCATCTTACAAGCATCTCATTGAGTTGCATATGTAAGTATGTGTATATGCAGGTATATACTTTATTTATTTTTTATTAAAATAAATATACTAAATACGTTGAGTATGATAATTTTAAAATTTTTTAGTCGTATAAAGTATCAGGCATGTTACAGAAATCCAAATCGTACGAAAACTGAAAAACGTTATTGATGTTGCGTTGCCATCTGCTCAATTGCCACATGTTCTACATAAAAAATTGGCAACCTTAACCAAAACAATCCTTAAACCAAACAAGAAAACAAAAGTATCAGAAGAAGAATACTCCGCCGAAGAAATGTAATTTTTTTGTTTTTATGTTAAAATTAATATCTAATTTAATTTAAAGTGCAAACACAAGAACATCGCTCAGTCAAAAATTTTAATCAAACTCATGGAATGTCACCAAGACATTGCCAGAGGTTACGTCAAAGGAGACAAGATTATTGTCGAGTCTTTGTGAGAAGAAGGATCTGATGCATCCCTTAAACATCGGCGATGTAATTATACACTCCACGAGAGTATTATGGCTTTGTGCATTTGTTTGTAACACCCAAAAGGAAGCGCGATAGACCCATTGTTAAGTATACCGATCGACTTAGAATCACTTTCTGAGTCGATTTAGCAATGTCCGTCTGTCCGTCTGTCTGTCTGTCTGTCCGTCTGTCTGTCCGTCTGTCTGTCCATCTATTGTTGTAATCAAACTACAGGTCGCAATTATAGTCCGATCTTAACAAAAATTGGCACAAGTAAGTTTTGTGGATCAGGGACGAACGCTATTTAATTTGAGGCAAATCGGTTCAGATTTATATATAGCCCCCATACAAATGTCGCTCCCGATTTGACATTTTCCGCTATAGAAACCACATATTGTACCCGATTATCTTTAAATTTGGCACAACATCTTATAATCCAACTAGAGACACCTATGCAAAAATTGGATAATATCGGTTCAGATTTAGATATAGCCCCCATACAAATGTCGCTCCTGATTTGACATTTTCCGCTCTAGAAACGACATATTGCACCCGATTTTCTTTAAATTTGACTCAACATCTTACAATCCAACTAGAAACACCTATGCAGAAATTCGGTAAGATCGGTTCAGATTTAGATATAGCCCCCATACAAATGTCGCTCCCGATTTGACATTTTCCGCTCTAGAAACAACATATTGTACTCGATTTTCTTTAAATTTGGCACAACATCTTATAATCTAACTAGAAACACCTATGCAGAAATTAGGTGAGATCGGTTCAGATTTAGATATAGCCCCCATACAAATGTCGCTCCTGATTTGACATTTTCCGCTCTAGAAACGACATATTGCACCCGATTTTCTTTAAATTTGACACAACATCTTACAATCCAACTAGAAACACATATGCAGAAATTAGGTAAGATCGGTTCAGATTTAGATATAGCCCCCATACAAATGTCGTTCCCGATTTGACATTTTCCGCTCTATAAACCACATATTATACTCGATTTTCTTTAAATTTGGCACAACATCTTATAATCCAACTAGAAACACCTATGCAGAAAGTGGGTAAGATCGGTTCAGATTTAGATATAGCCCCCATACAAATGTCGCTCCTGATTTGACATTTTCCGCTCTAGAAACAACATATTGCACCCGATTTTCTTTAAATTTGACACAACATCTTACAATCCAACTAGAAACACCTATGCGGAAATTCGGTAAGATCGGTTCAGATTTAGATATAGCCCCCATACAAATGTCGTTCCCGATTTGACATTTTCCGCTCTATAAACCACATATTCTCGATTTTCTTTAAATTTGGCACAACATCTTATAATCCAACTAGAAACACCTATGCAGAAAGTGGGTAAGATCGGTTCAGATTTAGATATAGCCCCCATACAAATGTCGATCCCGATTTGACATTTTCCGCTTTAGAAACAACATCTTGTACCCGATTTTCTTTAAATTTGGCACAACATCTTATAATCCAAGTAAAAAACCTATGGTGAAAGTGGCTAAGATCGGTTCAGATTTAAATATAGCCCAAATACAAATGTTGCTCCCAAAAGATTAACCGATTTTGGCCAAACTATACATATTATATTTCACCTATTTCGTTCCAGATTTCAATATACCCCCATATAAATGTCCTTTCCGATTTAACATTTTTTGTCAAACACACACATTTACAGGATTCAAAAATCCTGCCCGTTTTAATTTTTTCACCGAATTAAATTGTATTCGGATAGAAAGTGGAGTGTATCATAGAGTCGGCCCCGCCCGACTTTAGCTTTTCCTTACTTGTTTTATTTGAGAATGTGATTTTCTCTCTTCTTCCATCACAGCAACAATTGAAAAAACCAGGCATATTTTTAATTTTTTAAATTTGTTCACTTGTTTGTTTACTTTATTTTAATTTTAATCACAGAGTGTGGAGCCGCATCGAAATTATTGACGGCGGTGGGTTTCTAATTTCAATGCTACCATATTTTTAACAAGAAATATTCGATTTCCATTTTTTTCGGTTTCATCAACACCAGCAAGTTCTGAAGTAGCAAAAGTAACACGTTACGATTTGGAAATACGAAATCAAATCGTTTTCGTAAAATTTCTGTGACATGCCTGATATTTGGTTCATAATGTCATGTTGGATATTTCATATATGGATATATTTGGAATGTTCAGAGCACATGGAAAACACATTTAGAATGATCTTAGAGTGTTTTGGGATGATGTAGTGGACTGATGTAATCATTTTAAAACATCAAGACCAAAATTTTAAATAATTAATTGTTTGTAAAACGCAACTGGAATTGACAAAAATTACAAATAGGGTTAGAGGACCTTTCAAACAAGGTATACATCTTTAAAATCGTTTAAACAGATTGCGAAATACAAGGATTTTGATATACAATCGTCAGCAAGATTTTAAATGTTTTGTGGAAATTGCAATGTCTATAACTCTGCAAACAAAATTTTAAGATTTTTTGCCTAAGACACGTGTAAAGGAAAATTTTCTGGAAAATCGGAGCGATATGGATTTTTTTTTGTCCGGTTTGTCATGGAATGTCTTATATATTGTCTCCAATTTTATCGAAATTTCACCCGTAATCATATTTAGTTGCTATATAAGCATGTACCAAATTTCAGATTTCTACGATAATTCCTTCTAGTTTTGGCCACTCGTTGTATGAAACCGTGACTCTGGTCCAGTCCACGCTTGCATCAATCGAATCGAACTAATAGCTGCAAGTTTTAGCAAACATTTACCTAATAGTTGGTATCCATTAATCAGTTGGGATTGCAAATTGGCGAAATCGTTCTATTGTTCTTGTTAAAATAACAAGTTTTCAGGAGAAGTGTTAATAAATTCTTTTTTTTTTTTGACGTTGATGGCTATAATTTCTGAGATTTTGTAGTAGTCATATGCAAACATAAAAATATAAATTTGCTACTTTATTGAAGAAAACATTTGTTGATTTTTGTTATAAGACTCTATAACATACTTTATAACAAAATTTCTTGACGCAGACGTTTACAATTTTCATATTATGTATTTCTGTCAATTATACCATAATCAGTGCAAAACTCTATTTGAGATTTTTTGTTGTCACGTCTTTATGCATTTCAAGTGATAATTTCTAGTTTTTAATAAAATTGGCCACACTTAGAAAAAAGTGAACCCTATAATGAGTTAAAATTAACTAAAATTTAGGAAAATTGAACTTCGTACAGCGCTAAAGCAATATTTCCTCATATCAAGTTCAAACTTTTCCTTGAAAGTAGTACATGCTTTGAACTTGATTTCAGTTCAATTTTCCTCAAACCAAGTAAATATTTTCTACAAACTGAGGAAGATTGTAGTAAGTTTTTCCTCAAACCAAGTACATTTTTACTAAAATTTTGTAAGTAAAGTAAATTTTTACTAAATTTAAGTAAAATTTTCCTAAAACTAAAAATTTTTACTCAAACCAAGTAAATTTTTAATAAATCTAAGTAATATATTGTTGAACTTATCTTAAAACTAAGAAAATTTTTACTCAAATCAAATAAGTATTTACTTAAACTGAGAAAAATTTGCTGTTTTTTTCCTCAAAACAAGTAAATTTTTACTTGAAACAAGGAAAAATGAGAAAAGTGAATAAGTCCAATTTAACTAAAATAAGTGGAACAAATGATTTTGCTTTAGAGTGTATGCAAAACTGATACAAAAAATGACTAAATGAAATATTTCTCTATAAATATTTCATGATATCTCTGCCATAAGGAGTTGAGATATTAGTCCATGATTGCTGTGAAGGTATTTGAAGTATTTAAGTAAAAAGTCTCTGCGAGAATTGCTTCTTAAATTAATATTCAGGAATTTTTTATAAGTTCATTAATACTTAAATGCATGAAGAATTCGGCATAACTTTCAGTAAACACATTAACTTAATTTAAAGAAAAATCTCATGTTTTAGTTAAAATTTACTAATTTTAGGAAATTAAATTTTTATGAAATTAAAAATAATTTGGGCTTGTGTGTGTGTTTAAAGTACATTTTTTCATCTAACTTTCACACGGAAACAGTCGTTTAGGAAAAGTCTCCAAAAAATTATTTTTTTTCGATTTTTTTTTTGAAAAAAGTCGGCAAAAATATTTTGTTTTATTTTTTAATGTATCGTCCGAATTGGATGATCTTGAAGTTCTGGGCAGAAAAATATACAGCGATGTTCATTGGGCAAAACATGTCGCTCATTTCTTGCAAGAACGAAGAAAGAAGAAGATTTAAAGATTATAAACCATCATGTCTAACATGATCTTACATATTGGATGTGATGTTCACGACTAAAATAGTTCGATTAATGCGTCTTCCCAAAATATTTCGGTTTATCACTGTTCATTCGTGTCCGTTAATTATTTACATTAACTATTTTTAAATTCGACAACAATCACGTTTCTAATTGTTTTTGACAGGATGCCAGATGATTTTTTTGTTGTCACCAAAGCAACCACGATAAATCCTCAATAATCCCCAAATACAAAAAAATGTTTATTTATTTATTTCAAAGAACTCGACAGAGTAATTCCACAAATTTTGGGTTTTCTCTCCGTTATTGATGGAGTGGATAGATCGAAACTAAAGTATTTTTGTCATAAAGTAAATTTTAAAAACTTTTCTGTGGATTAAGAGACAAATATATTTTTTTCTAATTTCAATCAAATTTCATAAAAAAATAAACATTTTTATAAACAAAAAATATATCTTAGATTTTTATAAAATATATTATATTAATTGCTAATAGCATCAGTAAGACGCTTTGATGGTGTTCCTGGTACATACTTTACAAAAATTAAAAACGTGATAGCAGTCGAAATTAAACAAGTAAAAGCTTAAATACCATAAATATTGGTGTGGGTGTATTTCCATTCTATTTTAATTCCAAAAGTACAAATTTTGAAAATCCAGTATCTCAAGTGCAAAATAACCTAACTTCATGATTCAACAAATTTTTGCCGTAAAAGTAAAAAGTACGATTTTGGAAAAATCTTTTTATTTTGCGTGTCTATGCAGTCAGAGGAATATATACACCGAATTCCATGATTCTAGCTGCGGTCATTTCGTTGGTACCACTGTTATCCCCATTTTAATATTTTACGACTTTCTAAAATCTCTTTATTTTAAGTGTCCACGCAATTAGATGGATGTACACACCGAATTTCATCATTCCAGTTGTAGTCGTTAAGTTGATACTATTTCTACCCATTACCCATTGTATCCATTGAAAGTACGAATTTGGAAAAAAATTGTATTTTTCGTGTCTACGCAGTCAGAGGAATGTATACTCCGAATTTCATGACTCTAGCTGCGGTCATTTGGCTGGTACTATTTTTATTCCTTTTTTTATTTTAACCCCAAAAAGTACGACTTTCGAAAAATCCGTTTATTTTACGTGTCTACGCAATCAGAGGAAAGTACACACCGAATTTCATGACTCTAGCTGCGAACATTTGGTTGGTACTATTTTTATCCCCTTTTTTTCCATTTGAACCCCAAAAAGTACGACTTTCGAAAAATCCGTTTATTGTACGTGTCTACGCAATCAGAGGAATGTATACACCGAATTTCATTATTCTAGTTGCAGCCGTTTGGTTGGTACCATTTTAATCCCTCTATTCCCATTTTATCCCTTAAAAGTACGAATTTGGAAAAAATAATTTCATATTATGTACCTACTCAATTAGAGGAATGTACACAGCGAATTTCGTGTTTCTAGCTGTTGTCGTTTGATATGTACTATTTTTATCCCTTTTTGTCCCAATTCACCCTTTACGAATAAAAATCGTTTTTGTTATCGGGGGAATGCGCATACCCAATATCAAGTAAGTACAAGCAGACATATTGAATAAATATGCTTAAATACTCTAAAATATTAGGGGTTATTATGGTTTTTTTTCAGTCCTTGTGAGGGAAAAATTTTTCCCTTTGGGCCGATTTCGCCCAGTTTCAATCCCAACCGATCTACGACTATAAGACGTAATTTATGCAAAATTTGGACCTCTTAGCTCCTTTCGTTTAGATGCTAGCGTGCTTTCAACAGTCGGACGGACGGACATGGCTAGATCGTCTTAGAATTTTATGACGATCAAGAATATATATACTTTATGGGGTCTCAGGTCGATATTTCAAGGTGTTACAAACGGAATGACAAAATTAGTATACCCCCATCCTGGAGGTGGAGGGTATAAAAAAGTTGTGCCCAGTTTTGGAGTGGTCCGGGAATTCCCGAGCCGTTCAGATTTTTCCGGGAATTAAAAAAAAATCCCGGGAATACGGGAAATATTATAAATTTATTATTTATTATTTTATAGATTTTTTGAGCACTAATTTAGTTTTACTATATAAATGGGAAATTGTAGATGTATTTCAAATTGATATATTAATATTATTATTAATACAAACAAGTCTTTTTAAATACGCTAAGTCGCCATTTTTTTGGAAAACCCTTTTGTGAGAATATTTTACAAGATTTTTATTGTGAAATAAAAATATCATACTGATAATACTATGGCTGACATACTGCCAATATCTAATCCTTGTGCTATCTGGCTTAACTTTAGATTTCTTGTTTTCCCAGAAGAATCGAAGAAAATAAAAGTTGAAAATCTTTTCAAAAAAAGAATTTACTTTACATATGAAAATCAGTATGAAATGGTCCTAAAAATAGGGATAAAAGAAGTAATAACCTTGTCACGATGTAAGCGAAATCTAGATGAAATGACATAAGGCCGAAAATACAAATGTCAGATCCCATACAAATTTCACATTTGTAAATCGACCTTATGTCATTTCTTCTAGATTTCGCAATGCAGTGTGACAAGGCTATAAGTAAGTTTCAGTCGGTAAAAACCGACTTATACGTATATATAACCCTCACTGTAAGAGAACATGTGAATGGAACAAGTTAAATTTTACTTAGCGCCGAACTGTATGTGTGGGACGTTCTATAAGTTTGTGGCATTTGGACTCAGTTTTGTAATTCAAAAACTCGTCCATTTGAAATTCAAAATATAATTTTTGAATTTCAAATGAAAACTTTTGAATTTCAAATGGTGTATTTTGAATTACAAATGACGAGTTTTGAATTACAAATGACGAGTTTTGAATTACAAATGAAGAGTTTTGAATTTCAAAAGATGTCTTTTGAATTACAAAATGATGACTTTTGAATTTAAAATGTTGTATTTTGAATTGCAAATGACGATTATTGAATTTCAATTGACATTTTTTTGAATTTCAAAATGGAATTTTTTGAATTTCAAGTGATATTTTTTTGAATTGCAAATGGAATTTTTGGAATTTCAACTGGTGTCGTTTGAATTTTCAAATGATGTCTTTTGAATTACAATTGGAAAAGGTGTAATAGGGGGGAATGGCTAAAACATAAATATTTTTTTATGTTTAATGATATTATAAAAGCATTTTCAAATATCAAATAACCTTATGGAAGTTACGTGGGTTTTATTTTAAAGCAGGAATCTATGTCACTTTGTGTGGGAGGTACCGAAAGGGGTGTGACAACACAGTCCATATTCCAAGTGTATGAAACGTCCATAAAAGCATTGATAAAGGTCAAATTTCAGAGTATTCAGATCATCCGTATATAATTTGGAAGGTTAGGGAGGTACTATAAGGGGGCGTGGCAAAAACCCGCCATATCTTGTACGCTTAAAAATGCTTAGTTTAAGTTGGCACATCTTCGACACATCAACTTAAACTGAGTATGGGAAGCATGTCCAAAAGTTTGAATATATTCATCGAC
>CANDYM010000610.1:0-36954 GCA_947397865.1 Polietes domitor
TCAAAAAATGCAGTCACTTTGTCTGTATCTGAAAATGCTTCTCCCTAATGGCGACTGACAATCGCCTAATATTTTCGGCATGTTCACTTTCACAATTACAGCATTGTATTTATAAAGAGTGATTTTTTTGAGGTTAGGATTTTCATGCATTAGTATTTGACAGATCACGTGGGATTTCAGACATGGTGTCAAAGAGAAAGATGCTCAGTATGCTTTGACATTTCATCATGAATAGACTTACTAACGAGCAACGCTTGCAAATCATTGAATTTTATTATCAAAATGCGTGCTCTGTTAAGAAAGTTCAGAAAGAAAGAAATTGTGTTCAGCGACGAAGCTCATTTTTGGCTCAATGGGTACGTAAATAGGCAGAATTGTCGATTTTGGAGTGAATATCAGCCAGAAGCATTGCAAGAGCTACCAATGCATCCAGAAAAAGTCACAGTTTGGTGCGGTTTATGGGCTGGTGGCATCATTGGACCGTACTTCTTCAAAGATGATGCGAATCGTAACGTAACTGTGAATGGTGAGCGCTACCGTGAGATGATATCCAACTTTTTTTTGCCCAAAATGGAAGAACTGAACTTGGTTGACATGTGGTTTCAACAAGATGGCGCTACATGCCACACAGCTCGCGATTCTATGGCCATTTTCAGGGAAAACTTCGGAGAACAATTCATCTCAAGAAATGGACCGGTAAGTTGGCCACCAAGATCATGCGATTTGACGCCTTTAGACTATTTTTTGTGGGGCTACGTCAAGTCTAAAGTCTACAGAAATAAGCCAGCAACTATTCCAGCTTTGGAAGACAACATTTCCGAAGAAATTCGGGCTATTCCGGCCGAAATGCTCGAAAAAGTTGCCCAAAATTGGACTTTCCGAATGGACCACCTAAGACGCAGCCGCGGTCAACATTTAAATGAAATTATCTTCAAAAAGTAAATGTCATGGACCAATCTAACGTTTCAAATAAAGAACCGATGAGATTTTGCAAATTTTATGCGTTTTTTTAAAAAAAAAGTTATCAAGCTCTTAAAAATTTTTAACAGATTTTAAACAGTGCGCATAAGTATACATTATAGTTTGAAATAGTAATCAAATATAGTAATGTGCATAAACATATCACAATTTTCGTAATATGGTTCTGTACTTCTATGTCGACATCCTTTAATCTGGTGGTAATGCTGTGAAATGCACTGCGTGGTGGAGGGTATATAAGATTCGGCCCGGCCGAACTTAACGCCTTCTTACTTGTTATCCCTTTTTCCCCATTTCACCCGTTACAAATAAGAATCACTTTATGGTGCACGTTTTTGCTATAAGGGGAATATCAAGCAAATATAAGCAGACATATTCAAAAACCAGTAAGGAAAGGCTACAGTCGGGCGGGGCCGACTATATGATACACTCCACTTTCTATCAGAATACAATTCAATTCGGAAAAAAGTGAAAACGGGAAGAATTTTTGTATGTTTCTTAATCATATGTCCTGGTTCAATTTGTCAAATCGAGAAGAATATTTGTATCAGGGCTATATCCAAACATGGAATGAAGTGACCCATTTCTCAATAGGTTCTTCTAGTTCTTAATTTCAAGTAATTCTCTGAAAATACGTTGCTTCTGGGTCGGCAAAATCAAGCCGAAATTTGTATAGGAGCTATATATAAATCTGAACCGATCTAACTCATTTTCTTCCTGGGCGTTTCTCATGGAAATATAAGATATTTTGCAAATTTTGAAGAAGATCTGTTAAAATATGTAGTTTCTACAGCAGAAAAAGTCAAATCGGGAGTGAAATTCGTATGGGGGCTATATCTAAATCTGAACCGATCTGGCTCATTTTCACCGTGGGTATCTCTAGTTGAAATATAAGATGTTTTGCCAATTTTGAAGAACATCTGTTAAAATATGTGGTTTCTACAGCAGAAAAAGTCAAATCGGGAGTGAAATTCGTATGGGGGCTATATCTAACTCTGAACCGATTTTCTTCAAATTAAATAGCGTTCGTCCTTATCCCGAAAAACTTTGTTGTGCAAAGTTTCATTTGCTTCGGGCTACAATTGCGACCTGTACTTTGATTACAAGAATAGATGGACAGACGGACGGACGGACGGACATTGTTTAATCGATTCAAAAAGTGATTCTAAGTCGATCGGTATAATTAACAATGGGTCTATATCGCTTCCTTTTGGGTGTTACAAACAAATGAACAAAGACATAATACTCTCGTGGAGTGTATAAAAATAGGGTTTTTATTTATTTAAAAGGAAAGCAAACAATTCATTCCATCTTGAAGGATTTAAAAAAATAAAACCATGCAAACTTGGCAAAGAATTTCAAAATCATTAAATTTTGCATCCAACATTAATTTCGGTATATCCTAGTATGTATGCAGAAAAAAGAATATAATACTAGCTTCTTGGCTTCAATTTCCGGGGAAAGTAGTCTGCAGAACGACACAACCCGATCTGGCCTAATTTTCTCCTTCCTGGCTGAGGTAATGTCCGTCTGTCCTCGTAAGTATATATGTTCGTTTATGTCAGTATATGTCCGTATCCGGAAAATGAATATATGTTTATTGTTACTTCTGCATATTTAAAAACCTTTTTGTTTTGTCATTTTAGGTTGGTCAACTCATTATTCATTTAGGGACAATGGGTTCCCTCCACTACAAAAACAAACGGTGCTAGACCTACGCGCAACCCTACCCTCGTCGTCTATCCTTCCTAAAATGGCTTCGAAGGAAAGAAAACAAAACCAAATAAAAAGGCTAAAAGGCCAGTAAGGAAAGGCTAAAGTCGGGCGGGGCCGACTCTATGATACACTCCACTTTCAATCCGAATACAATTCAATTCGGTGAAAAAGTGAAAAGAAAAAACGGGAAGGTTTTTTGTATCCTGTAAATGTATGTGTTTGACAAAAAATTTTATCTCGGAAAGGACATTTGTATGAGGATATATTGAAACCTGGAACGAAATAGGTGAAATATAAAATGTATAGTTTGGCCAAAATCGGTTAAACTTCTGGGAGCAACATTTGAATTTGGGCTATATTTAAATCTGAACCGATCTTACCCACTTTCACCATAGTTTTGTTTAGTTAGATTATAAGATGTTGTGCGAAATTTAAAGAAAATCGAGCACAATATGGTTTTTAAAGCGGCAAAAGTCAAATCGGGAGCGACATTTGTATGGGGCTATATCTAAATCTGAACCGATCTTACCCAATTTCTGCATAGTGTTTCTAGTTGGATTATAAGATGTTGTCCCAAATTTATAGAAAATCGGGTACAATATATGGTTTTTAGAGCGCAAAATTCAAATCGGGAGCGACATTTGTATGGGGCCTATATCTAAATCTCAACCGATCTAGCCCGCTTTAGCCACAGGTGTTTCTAGTTAGATTATAAGATGTTGTGCCAAATTTAAAGAAAGTCGATTAGAATATGTGGCATTTAAAGCGGAAAAAGTCAAATCGGGAGCGACATTTATATGGGGGCTATATCTAAATCTAAACCGATCTTACCCAATTTATGTATAGGTGTTTCTAGTAAGATTATAAGATGTTGTGCCAAATTTAAAGAAAATCGAGTACAATATGTGGTTTCTACAGAGGAAAATGTCAAATCCGGAACGACATTTGTATGGGGGCTATATAGAAATCTGAACCGATATGACCTATTTTCACCATAGATGTTCTTAGTTTAAATATAAGATGTTTTGCAAATCTGAAGACAATCTGATACAATATGTGGTTTCTAGAGCGGAAAAAGTCAAATCGGGAGCGAAATTTGTATGGGAGCTATATATAAATCTGAACCGATCTGACCGATATTCACCATGGGTGTTTCTAGTGGAAATATAAGATGTTTTACCAAATCTGAAGACAATCTGATACATTATGTGGTTTCTAGAGCGGAAAAGGTCAAATCGGGAGCGAAATTTGTATGGGAGCTATATATAAATCTGAACCTATCTGTCCGATATTCACCATGGGAGTTTCTAGTGGAAATATAAGATGTTTTACCAAATCTGAAGACAATCTGATACAATATGTGGTTTCTAGAGCGGAAAAAGTCAAATCGGGAGCGAAATTTGTATGGGAGCTATATATAAATCTGAACCGATCTAACACATTTTTACCACAGGTGTTTCTAGTTACAATATAAGATGTTTTGCCAATTTTAAAGAAAAACTGTTGTAATATGTGGTATCTAGAGTGAAAAGAGTCAAATCGGGAGTGAAATTCGTATGGGGGCTATATCTAAATCTGAACCGATTTTCTTCAAATTAAATAGCGTTCGTCCTTATCCCGAAAAACATCGTTGTGCTAAGTTTCATTTGGTTCTGTCTACAATTGCGACCTGTATCGTGATTACAAGAATAGATGGACGGACGGACGGACGGACGGACAGACAGACAGACAGACAGACGGACATTGCTAAATCGACTCAGAAAGTGATTCTAAGACGATCGGTATAATTAACAATGGGTCTATCTCGTTTCCTTTTGGGTGTTACAAACAAATGCACAAAGACATAATACTCTCGTGGAGTGTATAAATATTGACCTCCCTATTTATGCCCTTTCTAACCATAAACTTTTCACTTTATTTTTCAGACTCTGCTCCGTATTTTGGGTCAATTCCTGTATCTCGTCTGTCTGTTTTTGTTCGTATTCTGTCGGAAAATACCTCAGCACTCCTGGATTGACATTTTTTCTCCTGGTACTCGTAATTTTGGAACCTCTTTCTCTCGCCAAGCTTCAATCGGAAAAAGACCATTTTCCTCCTCTGGGAAAGCCATCTTTCCGCGCCTGTCACCCCTGACAGCTGACATATTGTAAGTTTAAAAACGACTGGCGATATTCGAGTTACCTACTTCCATTCATGTTTGCCTATTGGCCGCTAGGTGCCGCCTGTACTGCGCACACTACAAACCCAACCATTCTTTGTACATCACTTTAAAAGGATGGGAGGGAAAAATGGCTTGGTGAAAGAAAACAAAACCCTGATGTACGCTTTCCTAACAAGGGGACAACAACTAGTTCACGTTACAATTTCTATTTTGATCTGCTTTACGCCAATGCCACACAATTCCTTATTCTTAATAAAATTCTCCAAACCTCAAAACATCCTCAGTGTGAACTCATCTGCCTTGAAATCAAGTTAATTTTGTTTAAATCCAAAAAATTTCGTTTAACTCCAGAGGATTCCGTTCAAATCTAGTAGATTCCGCTCAAATCTAGTTGATTTTGTTTGTATCCCAAATGGATAGTGTAAACCGGCCCCATACCAACGGTCTGGTAACACCATAATATGGGTGGTTACCAGTTATCCATGGGTATGGGTACCTTTTTAGTGACCAATGTCAATGAATAGGAACGGACGGACAAGTTAAACGCGGGAGAGAAAAAATTTAAATAAATGCAGAGAAGGTGAAAATAATAATTAGGTAAGTATAGTGTGAATCGAAAATAATAAAAAATTGATATACAGTGATCGTGGATATTCAATAATAAAAATTAAAAGATTAAAACGTGAATGTGTGATGAAAGTGTGAATGAAACTAAATTAATGTAAAGTGCGGGCAAAAAAAAAACAAGTGATAAATAAAATATTATTAAATAATAGTGCCGGAAAATAAAAGTGCGTACAAAAAATAACAAAACCTATTTAGTGTGAATTTTAAATGAACTAATTATTTGACAAAATTCAAAAACGTGGTTTGATCGGATTATGTGTGTGTGTTTGTGAAATGGCGTTTATGCAAAAAATGCCTACAGCGTACATTGCAAAAACTCAAAAAGTTCATTCTAACAAAGTAAAGACAAATTCTTGCTAAACTTGTGCCCAAAGTGAACAAACAAAATTAAACGGGACTTGTAATTTTTCAAAGAAAATCTAAAAGGAAAGAGAAGTGATGAAAAAAGAAATAATGAAATTGGAATGAGCGAATGAACGAATCAAAACGAAACAAACCGGACGGACGGAAAATAATAAAACCTCGAAAGTGGGTAGTGGAAAAAAATTGAAATCGTGAAATAATTGTGACAAATTAAAGTAAACGTGAAGTGTAATTAATATGTGAAAAATTAAACGAAATGTCTAGTGTAACAAATTATGAAAAACGGTGTAGTGTAATAAGATAGCGAATGAAAAAAAAAACAAGTAAGGAAAGGCTAAAGTCGGGCGGGGCCGACTATATAATACCCTACACCACTCCCTGCGTATGTACCTCGCTTTGATTACTAAACCCACTTATTTGATGGGAGCAATTTTATGTAGTTCATATAAATTATACAGTATAAATTATACTATAAATTATTCGTTAGTCATATTTAACGAATATGGTTAATAATATGGTAATTGATCCAATTATCCGACAGACAAATACAAAATATACAGTAGTAATGGGATGAATCGGACCGACATTTCAAAAGGGGGCCTATAACTACATTTTGGGCCTGGTCCAAAACATGGGCCTATATATTTCTCATTCACGGTAGGTATTCCTAGTTGAAAAGTACCATGATCTGCAAAATTTGAAGAAGATCCGATGTAAGATGTAGTTTCTAGAGCTGTAATAGATCAGAATGGGACCCCATTTGGGTTATACAAAAGTATGGACATATGGGCATCTCCCAAACAAGTAAGGAAATTCTAAAGACGGACGGACTTTCTATCTCATTACAATTCAATTTGGTAAAAAAGTGAAATCGGGAAGGATTTTTGCATCCTGTAAATGTATGTGTTTGACAAAAAATGTTAAATCGGAAAGGACATTTGTATGGGGGTATATTGAAACCTGGAACGATGTGACCCGCTTTCACCATGTATGTTTATTGGTGAAATATAATATATAAAGTTTGGCCAAAATCGGTTAAACATTCGGGAGCAACATTTGTATGAGTGCGATATCTAAATCTGAACCGATCTTACCCAGTTTCAGCATTAGTGTTTCTAGTTCGATTATAAAATGTTGTGCCAATTTTAAATAAAAACGGGTACAATATGTGGTTTCTAAAGCGGAAAAAGTGAAATCGGGAGCGACATTTGTATTGGGGCTATATCTAAATCTGAACCGATCTTACCCAATTTTTGCATACGTGTTTCTAGTTCGATTATAAGATGTTCTGCAAAATTTAAAGAAAATCGTGTGTCTTTTCTAGAGCGGAAAATGTCAAATCGGGAGCAACATTTGTATGGGGGCTATATCTAAATCTGAACCGATCTTACCCAATTTTGCATACGTGTTTTTAGTTCGATTATAAGATGTTCTGCAAAATTTAAAGAAAATCCGGTACAATATGTCGTTTCTAGGGCGGAAAATGTCAAATCGGGAGCGACATTTGTATGGGGGCTATATCTAAATCTGAACCGATCTTACCCAATTTTTGCATAGGTATTTCTAGTTGGATTATAAGATGTTGTGCCAATTTTAAAGAAAATCGGGTACAATATGTGGTTTCTAAAGCGGAAAAAGTGAAATAGGGAGCGACATTTGTATGGGGGCTATATATAAATCTGAACCTATCTTACCCAATTTTTGCATACGTGTTTCTAGTTGGATTATAAGATGTTCTGCAAAATTTAAAGAAAAGCGGGTACAATATGTCGCTAGAGCGGAAAATGTCAAATCGGGAGCGACATTTGTATTGAGGCTATATCTAACTCTGAACCGATCTTACCCAATTTTTGCATACGTGTTTCTAGTTCGATTATAAGATGTTCTGCAAAATTTAAAGAAAATCGGGTACAATATGTGGTTTCTAGAGCGGAAAATGTCAAATCGGGAGCGACATTTGTATGGGGGCTATATCTAAATCTGAACCGATCTTACCCACTTTCAGCATAGGTGTTTCTAGTTCTATTATAAAATGGTGTACTAATTTTAAAGAAAGTCGTGCACAAAATGTGGTTTCTAGAGCTGTAATAGATCAGAATGAGACCCCATTTGGGTTATACCAAAGTATGGACATATGGGCATCTCCCAAATAAGTAAGGAAAGGCTAAAGACGGACGGACTTACTATCTCATTACAATTCAATTCGGTAAAAAAGTGAAATCGGGAAGGATTTTTGCATCCTGTGAATGTATGTGTTTGACAAAAAATGTTAAATCGGAAAGGACATTTGTGTCCCGCTTTCACCATGTATGTTTATTGACGAAATATAATATGTAAAGATTGGCCAAAATCGGTTTAACATTCGGGAGCAACATTTGTATGGGGGCTATATCTAAATCTGAACCGATCTTACCCACTTTCAGCATAGGTGTTTCTAGTTCAATTATAAAATGTTGTGCCAATCTTAAAGAAAATCGGGTACAATATGTGGTTTCAAAAGCGGAAAAAGTCAAATCGGGAGCGACATTTGTATGGGGGCTATGTCTAAATCTGAACCGGTCTAACCGGCTTTCGCCACAGGTATTTCTAGTTTGATGATAAGGTGTTAAGCCAAATTTGAAGAAAATCGCTTTATAGTGCGGAAAAAGTCAAATCGGGAGCGACATTTGTATGGGGCTATATCTAAATCTGAACCGATTTCCTCCAAATTCCTCCCTCAATACTGATGGTCCTTGGCCAGAAAAAATAACTTCTGCCAAGTTTCATGACAATCGGACAACAATGGCGACCTGTAGAGTGCGAACAAGCTTAGATGGACAGCAGACGGACGGACAGACAGACATCGTTAAATCGATTCAGCTGGTGATTCTAAGCCGATCAGTATACTTAAAGGTGGGTCTAGCTCGATTATTTCTTGGTGTTATAAACATTTGGCGCGAAACTAACTTATAATACCCTAGTCCACGAAGTGGTGTAGGGTATAAAAACTACAATGAACTATATTTGATAGACTTCGGATTTACCATTGCATAAACTTCCCCACCACTATTTATTATTGTATTTTTCTATCTTTTTAGCCTTGTTAGTCCTGGCCATACAGAAAGAAAGTGGACCCGGAGAGCAGGTTAGAATAATTTTAACCCCCTAATCTTTTTATCTAATTGATCTCCTCTTACAGGTTATTTCGCGACTCCTTCCCCATCAAATTGGAAATCTATCCGACAAGTTTTCAAATGATAGAATTCATTATATTACACAAACTACTTCCAAAACTCCTAAAACTACCCATTAATCCAAAACTAACAAATTCCATACTATTACTACTACTTTATCGATCAATTTGATTTCATTTCACTTAATCCTATTATTATCCGAACTTTTTATAGAACTCAAAATACAAAACTCAAAATATTTCCGAGACTCAAAATTCAAAAGTTTTTCAAAAAAAAATCAAACAAATTCTTAATCCCTCCATAACATTCAAAATCTAAAATTCAAGTCTAAGCTGATTTTAAACTACTTAGAATCTAAACAAGGATTGTAAAGGTTTCCCTACTTACTTTCCACCGGAGCGGGCACCAGAATCCCCGAAGCCGAATACAGCACACCAACGCCTACATTCAGATGTATTCGTTAACTAAACGCCAAGCCATTGTCCCAACTCGGTGCCATTCGTCTTCTGTTGTCGCATGACTAACACCCTCGAGCAGCTTAATGTCATGGTTTCATTTAGGGCGATATAACGTGGGTGCATGCGACATTATGGCATGAGACAAGAGCAAGGAGTGCAGTGCTGTAGTCTTGCCAAGAAAACTCTGGCGAACGCCCCCAAGTGATGAGTTTGTAGTTATTCTCTCGATTTGCCTCACTGCTTCAAATCCTTTCCGTGAAAGATTCCAAGTGACCTCCCCTGAAAGTCCTCCACCTCATAGAGACAATTGCCTATCGGTCTAACAATTCGGCACTTGTAGAATTTTTTGTATAATTTAGCGTTTAGTTATTTTTAAAATCGCTTTGCTGAAAGCTGCGGCGACAAACTTCTTGGCCTGGGATAAATCTCACTTTCCTACTTCTAATGTTGGCTGGCCATTGCCTGATACAATAGTCTCCGGAGTGCTAAACTTGTGAAATACTTCCGATATAAGAAACTTAACTATATTCTTCGTATTAGCCTTTGCCATTGCCTTCAGTAGCACAAACTTTGACAAATGGTCTAAAACTATAAAAATATAGGCGTTCCCTGACTTTGACCTCGGGTAGGGACCTAAAGAATGAATATATAGCCGTTGGAAAGGCCTCTCTGCAATGGTTTCATTTCACATTGGTGGCCGAAGAGTGGTATTGGCAGGCTAGGCCTCCTTGCAAGTATGACAATCTTGTACAAACTCTCGAACCTGGGTATTAAGGTTTGGAAAGTAGAAATATTCCTTAACTATTCGCAATGTATTGTGAAAACCGCCATGAGATACTTGTGGAGGACAGTGGGCTTTCCCGATGATTCCCCATGAAACTCCTCACTTGTTTCGAACTCCTCGGAAATGCAAATCGTGTTATAGGGGTCAGGTTTAAGCTTTCCACCACCAACAATGTAGCCCAAGTAACGTAACTCTTTGAAGCAGAACTTCGACCTAGTTAGATTAATTGTTAATCCTGCATCCTCCAGATAATCAGCCACACGATCTAACAACTCCAAGTGCGTATCGAAATCTGGAGACACAATCAAAAGATCATCCAAGTAAACAAAAACTCTATCGCGAAGTGCTGCGGGGATCACCTTATCTATTAAACGGTACAACCTTTGGGCTGCATTACACAACCCGAAAGGCATAACCGTGAAATGATAAAGTGGTCGTCCTGGCACCGTGAATGCAGTTTTTTCTCTACTAGACTGGTCTAGTGGTATCTGCCAGAAAGCATCCTTAAGATCAACACTTGAAATATAGTATGTATCTCCCAGACGACTGAGCAGACCCTCTATATGTGGTAAAGGGTAGGCATACTTGACTGTTAGTGTGTTGAGTTTGCGAGCATCCAGGCACAGCCAGTTCTTTTCGCCCTTTCGAACTAAAGTTACCGGATGACTCCATGGACTCTCGCTTTCTTCAATCACACCTAGGTCCAGCATCCTATCCAGTTCCGCATGCAGAAGTTTCTGCACCGTCGGGGAGACAGGATAATGACGATCCTTCACTGGGGCTGCATCCCGTGTGTCAATTGTGTGGACCTCAAACTTGTTTTTCCCAAGACCTTGTTTTGTATAGCAAGGAAATATATTCTCTAATCCTCTGATGTAAATGATTTATTTCCCTAATTTTCGTCACTCGATCCAAACTTTGGCCTACTTTATCTAGATTCCTCAGAATAGAGATCTTCCTATCTTTCTGCAATTCGGACGTAGAAGACATGTCGGGACTAGTTGGTGGTTTGATATTTACTGGGTCTGAGTCTGCGCGGAACGGGTCTCCCCAGTTTGAGGCTTGTTCCGTGGCAGGTTTCCCTGACACTTTGGGCACTTCGGTGTCACTACACCCTCTCTACCACACTTGAAACAGAATACCCTACCTATGGGCGTCGGACATTCCACATAGCTGTGACCGACCAGACAGTTCCAGCAAGTATAACGACTGCTTGCAGAAATAGCATCTAGTTCGACATCAGTTCCGCTGGCCTCATCTTTATACGCAATCTCATGCACTCTTGCCGGCTGAAAAGATCGTTGCTGGTACGCCTGCCGCTGATTTGAAAACATGTTTTCGGCTCTTTTCGCCTCCTGGCGAAAGTGACTCAAACCATAAATTCTTATGGGAAATATAAGAGACGTTAGAGATGATTTAAGATTTCCTTTCATGATTTCTACTAGGTCTTGTTCCGAATATGGCGTCCGCTGTTAATTTCTTAATTTTACCACCGCATTGAAGAAAACTTCGAAAGATTCCTGAGGCAATTGACGCCTGTCCATAATTTTCTTTTGGACCTGGATCTCATTTTCGAGTACTCCACTTCTTCAACACAAACTTTGTTGGTGACGGCTGAGTGTGCGGTTGCCAAAAATTGTGAGGTAGTGGTGAGGAAGACCTGTATTCGGTGGCGGTAAATGCTGCGTTGCGTTATTCGCCGTCTGAGGTCTGGTCAATTCTATCCGCATTAGACGCATTTCTTCTAAACCTCTCAAAACTTGAGCTTGAGCCACGCCTATGGATGCGATTAACTGCTCCAGGTTGCTCGCATTGCCTCACCTACGGGCGGTGCTTCGGACGAGACGCCACTCACAGTCGCCACTCCCGCCGGAACAGTCGAGGTAGATTTGCCCAGGTGGTAATGGTATCGGTGTTCAGTGTAGAGGGATTTTCCGCAGTCGACATAGCTTGGCTGTTTGAACTGTTGCCTAGGAATCTACTACCCTGTCTGGTCAATACCATTCCACTAAACTAAACAACAGAAAAGCTAGGATGGGAGTAGATAAGTAGGAAAATAACCTTTCCGTTTCGCCAATATTTCACCTAAAGCACGTTTGCGATTTAAAAACTCTACAATAACCCTACCAGTAGCCGAACAATCTCTGAAAGCAAACAAATTATCCGAAAGGTAAAATAAGCTTATATATAGGTTCTTTGTGAAAAGCAGAAACCTATGGTAAAATGTTTCCTAATGATGTTTATACCTTGGTTCAAAAGTACCACTAGCCAAAAGTAACAGGAGAAAACTAAATAAATACTTTCTAAATATTGCCCAATATTCATTCACTCTCACACGCAGAAAGAAGAAAAAAATAATTATAATAATAATAAATAACTGTACGGAACTTTTAAAAGTCGGTCGGTGATAGGATTTTCAAGTGACAACGTTTCGAAGAGTAATAGCACATATACGAAAACTCTCATATATCTGCAAGGCAATTCTGGGTATCGTGCTTAATTTAGCTTTACGGATGGACAAAGTGTTGGTTAGCTCTCCCTGAGACAGACTAAGGTAGGTGTAAAAGAACCGAAGACGTGGAATGGAATCCTAAAGCCTCCGCGTCAAAACTACTACTCCTGCTGGGCTCATCGCTAATCTTGTAAATAAGATGCATGCATGTTCAGGGGAGCAAACATTGGCTATTGCAAAAAAAAAAAACATCATCCTACCCTTTCCTCACTATTTGTAGCCGTCAGGATTTTATCAGCCGACTGACCTGTCCTTGAGTCTTTCAAACGTGAAGACAATTTCGGACACATACATCCTCTGACATGAAAACCACTCAGTTTCCATAAACATGCTGCTTCGCGATTTTGACTATAAAGTTTCACTAATCGGGACAGACATCCAACACAAAACAGAAATTTAAGCAAGAAAACGAGAAAACAAGATACTACCACCTAAATCTCACATCCACCGAAACAATCAACCATTTCAACCAATTGAAAACTCGTTTCGACTCGGCGGATGCTCGAATTGTCCTCCCTTAACAAATCAAGGTCTACCCTTATTCCATGTGACAGCTCGTGGAGGACTCTTAAGCTTAACTCATACGGGACCTACTCTTCCTATGGAGAATTCCCGAATCCTTTAAGGGAGCACATCTAACACTGTACAAACTAAACCTTTTCGGGCCCCATGTTGCTGGGCGCCATTCTGTACTGTCTCTTTTTAAATTTATGGAATTAGTTCGTATCCATTTGTCGAGCTTGCTGGCGTTCAGCGCGGATAGGCTCGCCGGATGGGATGGGTCCCTCAACAAATGCCCGTCGACAGTAAACAGAAAAAAACTGAATCATGCCAGACTCAAAAAAAGAGAAAAAAAAACGAAAGAAAAAAGAAAACACGGTCCGAAAAATGAATAGAAATACACATAAACGGAAACTAGATACAAATAATGCCGAACTTAACACCATCTCAACCCAAAATGACCTTTTTGATTCCGGCTGCTGTCATGCCGGAGTAACCCTCCCTCTGGAACCTCAGTTCCACCATGGCAACTCTATTAACTTTTGTGGTTGCCCGATACCTACCTCCGAAATGCTGTCACCTTCATAGGGGTTTTATTTATTTAAAAGGAAAGCAAACAATTCATTCCATCTTGAAGGATTTAAAAAAATAAAAAAAATAAAACCATGCAAACTTGGCAAAGAATTTCAAAATCATAAAATTTTGCATCCAACATTAATTTCGGTATATATCCTAGTATGTATGCAGAAAAAAGAATATCATACTAGCTTCTTGGCTTCAATTTCCGGGGAAAGTAGTCTGCAGAACGACACAACCCGATCTGGCCTAATTTTCTCCTTCCTGGCTGAGGTAATGTCCGTCTGTCCTCGTAAGTATATATGTTCGTTTATGTCAGTATATGTCCGTATCCGGAAAATGAATATATGTTTATTGTTACTTCTGCATATTTAAAAACCTTTTTGTTTTGTCATTTTAGGTTGGTCAACTCATTATTCATTTAGGGACAATGGGTTCCCTCCACTACAAAAACAAACGGTGTTAGGCCTGCGCGCAACCCTATCCTCGTCGTCTATCCTTCCTAAAATGGCTTCGAAGGAACGTAAACAAAAACAAATAAAAATATTGACCTCCCTATTTATGCCCTTTCTAACCAGAAACTTATCACTTTATTTTTCAGACTCTGCTCCGTATTTTGGGTCAATTCCTGTATCTCGTCTGTCTGTCGGGTGTTCGTATTCTGTCGGCAAATACCTCAGCACTCCTGGATTGACATTTTTTCTCCTGGTACTCGTAATTTTGGAACCTCTTTCTCTCGCCAAGCTTCAAACGGAAAAAGACCATTTTCCTCCTCTTGGAAAGCCATCTTTCCCCGCCTGTCACCCCTGACAGCTGACATATTGTAAGTTTAAAAACGACTGGCGATATTCGAGTTACCTACTTCCATTCATGTTTGCCTATTGGCCGCTAGTTGCCGCTTGCTCCCTGTACTGCGCACACTACAAGCAAGAGTCTATCATTAGATGCCACATCATTGTGGATGTTTTGTGTGATTACTTTAGGAATTTGTTAAACCCATGCACTTGTGTCGCAAATATTCAATATGCCCCAAACAGCACATCAGACTTGCGTCTAGACAAGGATTTTGCACTATCAGAGTTGAAAGAGCAACTTGCCAAACTTGAAGAAAATAAGGCTCCTGGAGAAGACCGTGTACCGTATGAGTTTTTCGTATACGCAACGGATGAATACTTGACGGAATTATGTAATAAATTCACAAGAATTTTTAATGGACATAATAATGACTACAACATGTTTCGCACAAATGTTATATTCTCTATACACAAGAAAGGAGATGTAAACCAGGCTAGTATCTATAAAGGAATTTCATTTATGAATTATATTGGAAAGTTGATGATGGGTATGGTAAATGCTAGAGTTACTGAGTGAACAAACAGATTGAACATTTGGAATGAATATCAGGCAGGATGTAGAAAAGTATACTCTACTGTCGACAATGTGACAGCAGTTATCAACATACAATTTGCTATTAATTTACAAGCTGACTCTCATCAAAAACTGTACGATTCATACAAAAAGTCTATAGTAATACCAAAACAGCTGTTTGGACAGGGAACGCACTATCTCACTACTTTGCAACTAGAATAGTGGTAAAACAAGGATGCCTTTCATCCCCATTAGTGTTCGCAATATATTTGAACGATTTGCACGATTTTCTTGAAGGTGACTTATATATGATGAGATTAACATACGCCTGATAATGTATGCGGACGATATAGTCATCTTAACAGAGTTAGCAGAATTCTAAATCATTACAGAAAATAACAAATAATTTAGAGTCATATTGTGAACAAGTAAGGAAAGACGGTAATAGGATGAATCGGACGGACATTTGAAGGGGGCCTTTAACAACACTTGAGGCCTGTGCCAAAACATCCGCCTATATATTTCTCATTCACGGTAGGTATTCCTAGTTGAAACATATAATGATCTGCAAAATTTGATAAAGATCCGATGTAAGATGTAGTTTTTAGAGCTGTAATAGAGCAGAATGGGGCCCATTTGGGTTATACCAAAGTATGGAAATATGGGCATCTCCCAAACAAGTAAGGAAAGGCTAAAGACGGACGGAGCCGACTACATGATACACTCCACTTTCTATTTCATTACAATTCAATTCGGTAAAAAAGTGAAATCGGGAAGGATTTTTGAATCCTGTAAATGTATGTGTTTGACAAAAAATTTTAAATAGGAAAGGACATTTGTATGGGGGTACATTGAAACCTGGAACGATGTGATCCGCTTTCACCATGTATGTTTATTTGTGAAATATAATATGTAAAGTTTGGCCAAAATCGGTAAAACATTCGGGAGCAACATATGTATTGGACTATATCTAAATCTGAACCGATCTTACCCACTTTCATCATAGGTGTTTTTAGTTGGATTATAAGATGTTGTGCCAATGTTGAATGAAAATCGGGTACAATATGTAGTTTCTTGAGCGGAAAAAAGTCAAATCGGGAGTGACATTTGTATGGGGGCTATAGATAAATCTGAACAGATCTTGCCCACTTTCAGCATAGGTGTTTCTAGTTCCATTATAAAATGTTGTGCCAATTTAAAAAAATCGGGAGCGACATTTGTATGAGGACTATATCTAAATCTACACCGATCTAACCCGCTTTCGTCGCAGGTATTTCTAGTTAGATTATAAGGTGTTATGCAAAATTTGAAGCAAATCGGGTACTATATGTGCTTTATAGGATATATGTAGGGTGCGAACAAGTTTAGATGGACAGCAGACGGACGGACGGACGGACAGACATCGTTAAATCGATCGACTTAAAGGTGGGTCTAGCTCAATTATTTCTTGGTGTTACAAACATTTGGCGAGAAACTAACTTATAATACCCTAGCTCACGAAGTGGTGTAGGGTATAATTACATACTACACATAAATTTCAATTATTCTAAATACTAGCACTTTTTATGTGTATTCATCCAAAACGTTACCATTTCCCAACGAAAATATGGACACCGGGGCGTATGCTTGTTATAATTCAATAAATATTGCTCACACGACTCCAATGTTGTGTGGCATTATATCAGACTTTACCAGTAGATGTAATGCCGACTAGACATCGCCGCATATTTCTGCACGAGCTGCGCCGCCGCCGATTTCATAAGCTCACATCGATTTCAACCACGCCGCCGATATTTATACTCTACACCTCTTCGTGGAATAGGGTATTATAAATTAGTTTTCCGCCAAATGTTTGTAACACCAATAAATATTCGAGCCCGGCCTACCTTTAAGTATTCCGATCGGTTTATAATCACCAGCTGAATATGTATGTCTGTCCGCCCGTCTGCTGTCCATCTATGCTTGTTCGCACTCTGCAGGTCTCAATTGTTGTCCGATTACCACGTAATTTGGTAGAAGTAAGACATCAATTTCAATTATTCTTAATACAAGCACTCTTTTATGTGTATTCATCCAAAACGTTACAATTTCCCAACGAAACTATGGACACCGGGGCGTATGCTTGTTATAATTCAATAAATATTGCTCACACGACTCCAATGTTGTCATTATATCAGACTTTACAAGAAGAAAACGTACAAATCATACACTCGAATTCAAGTGTAGATTAAAACAAATAGTTTTAAATTAAAAAATAGGTAAGTTGGTTTTTCTAATTAATTATAATTAACTTGAATTACGAAAGAAAAGCATTTAAAAGCTTAGTTCATGAATTTGCATTTTAATTCGCACATACTAGTCAGAAAGAAAAGACAATCCGGGATTGGAAATTTAAATATTTTGTATAAATATTCATGGGCTAAATCAAATACGAAGTAGGACACAAATTAAACAACATAACTACGTTCAAAAGCAAAATTGCACTCCAAGTACATAATTATTGTACTGCATTGCAGTTTAAGACTCACCAATTTCCTTCTTTGAACTTTGAGGCCTCGAAGAACACGTTCGTTTGTGATTCCTGTTTATACACTCCACGAGAGTATATGTCTTTGTGCATTTGTTTGTAACACCCAAAAGGAAACGAGATAGACCCATTGTTAAGTATACCGATCGACTTAGAATAATTTTTTGAGTCGATTTAGCAATGTCCGTCCGTCCGTCTGTCCATCTATTCTTGTAATCAAAGTCCAGGTCGCAATTGTTGTTAGAACAAAATGAAACTTTCCACAACGATGTTTTATGGGATAAGGACGAACGCTATTTAATTTGTAGAAAATCGGTTCAGATTTAGATATAGCTGCCATACAGATTTTGCTCCCGATTTTACTCTTTTCGCGCTAGATACCACATATTGTAACAGAATTTCTTCAAAATTAGCAAAACATCTTATATTTAAACTAGGAACACCTGCGGTGAAAATAGGTCAGATCAGTTCAGATTTATATATAGCTCCCATACAAATTTCGCTCCCAATTTGACTTTTTCCGCTCTAGAAACCACATATTTTATCAGATTGTTTTCAAATTTGGCAAAACAGCTTATATTTAAACTATGAACACCTGTGGTGCAAACAGGTCAGATCGGTTTAGATTTATATATAGCTCCCATAGAAATTTCGCTCCCGGCTTGACTTTTTAAACCCCAGAAACCGCCTGTTTTCAGAGAATTTCTTTAAATTTTGAGCAAATAATTATAAAATAATTGAGCATTCTTGAATTGGAAGAACCTATTGTATAAGTGGGTGACATCATTCCATGTTTGGATATAGCCCCGATACAAATATTCTTCTCTATTTGACAAATTGGGCCAGGTCATATTAGCCTATGATTAGGAAGCATACAAAAATCCTTCCCGTTTTTAATTTTTTACCGAATTGAATTGTATTCGGATAGAAAGTGGAGTGTATCATATAGTCGGCCCCGCCCGACTTTGCCTTTCCATACTTGTTTTTTTTTTTGTAAAAAAATAGAGTATTGAATTTTGCTGATGATTACAAACATATAGATACTTGCATTTTTGGGACATCTCATTTCCATTTTCCTGATGATGTTTTCTTTCTGATGATTTCTTTAGTTGAGTTAACTTTTGTTCATTTTACTTATTCTAATTGATGTATGCACTTCACACGCAACTATGATACACCTTCCTATGTTGATCACTGTTTGGTTACGTTAATAGGAAATGTTAGACAATCCTTGAATTTGGATTCAAAAGCCAATAAAACTTTGGCTAAGGGTATACAAAAAGTGAATTCCTCATTCCCTTTGTGCCAAGGAAATGAGGTCTTGCAAATTACCAGTCTCCCTTGCCAAAGGATTTATATTCACGGCCCTTACCTTTAGGTTACAAATGGAAACTTTCTTCGGAAAGTAATATAGATTTCCTCCAATTGGGAATACAATTAGCATTAAAAATTCCGAACGTCTAACCAATCTCTTCTTTGCTCTGTGGTCTCGATCAAAAATTGTCCTACATATTTTAGTATTCAATATTAGAATAATGGAAAAAATTGGACTCCTATATTATCTTGTAATAACTTTTCGGTTTTGCCGCACAGTCTGATTAGTTAATATTTTTGGTAATGGTATCGATTGTCGAGATAAACTTGGATTACCAATTGTTTGCTTCCAACAATAAAACAGAAAAATCTCACTTGCTACAATCCAGTTTCACAGATTGAATGCCTTCATGTCGAACTTGCTGGTTCCGAATCAAAACACCAAAAGAATGAATACTGTGAATAAAGAGTTAAATGAAGCTTAGCCTACAGATAGGCGAGGGTTTGAAGTCAATTTCACCACTTGACAATTCCCACACGCTCCGCTAATAACCGTGAGAGTCATACTTACAATGCATTGGAATAAGAATAGCTCGTTGTTCTACAAATAGAACCATTGCAATCGATTTATTCGCACATATGTCCATTATAGTACATCGCATCTCACTTGTCGACATAATCAAAAGGTACATGAGTTACCCTTCGAGAAACAAACAATCGAGAAATGACTACACCTGATCTTCTTTATATCTATTTGCAAAATACATTATAAACGTTCATCACAGCTCACATCGACTTCAACCACGCCGCCGATATTTATACTCTACACCTCTTCGTGGAATAGGGTATTATAAATTAGTTTTCCGCCAAATGTTTGTAACACCAAGAAATATTCGAGCCCGACCTACCTTTAAGTATTCCGATCGGCTTATAATCACCAGCTGAATCTGTATGTCTGTCCGTCCGTCTGCTGTCCATCTAAGCTTGTTCGCACTCTACAGGTCTCAATGGTAGAAGTAACTTTTTTAGCCAAACGACGATCGGTATTGAATTTTGAAGGGAATCGATTCAGATTTAGATATACCCTCCATACAAATATCTCTCCAATTTACCCTATTGCTGCTCTAGAATATACATTTTATATTGGATATTGATAAAATATTCAGGATCATGTTATACTTGAACAAGAAACAGCTAACGCAAAAGTGGACTACATGGGTCCATGTTTTGATATAGCCCCCATACAAATGTAAATCCGATTTACACTATTACTGCTCTAAACTGCACATTCTACTTCGGATTTTGAACAAATTTCTCAGTCCATTTTACATTTAGATGAGAAACTCCAACATTGAAAGCCAGAAATATAGCTCCATGTTTTGGTATAGCCCCCATACAAATGGGCCTCCAGTTTATACTATTATTGGTCCAGAACCCAGAGTTTCGCAGAAATGCAGTTAAATTAGAGGAAAATGATAATTTTTAACATATCCTAACCAAAGCAAATGAAAATATTGAAAAAAAAACATAAAATATAATTTTAAATTATTTTTAATAACGTTTATAAGGCAAGGTTACCATTATGTTTATATATCGATATAATACTTCGAGTCAATTCTAAAAGTAAATATTGGCAGCAAAAAAGCTTAAATACCATAAATATTGGTGCATTTCCAGCTACAACCGTTTAAATGGTTGAATGTACCTCCTATTTTAATTCCAAAGTACAAAATTGAAAAAAACATTATCTCTCATAGTGCAAGATAACCTACCATCATGATTCAACCAATTTGCAGTAAAAGTAAAAAAGTACGAATTTGTAAAAATCTTTTTATTTTGACAATGCAGTATGTATATACCGAATTCCATGATCCTAGCTACGGCCATTTAATTGGTACCTTTTTCCCCCTTTTCCCACTTTACACCCTTAAAAATAAGATTTTATAAAATATCTATATTTTACGTGTCGACGCAATTAGAGGGATGTAAAGACCAAATTTCATCATTCTAGCTGTAGCCCTTTAATTGGTACAATTTTTATGCCTCTATCCCCATTGTATCCCTTGAAAATACGAAATTGGAAAAACATTTTATTTTTCATGCCTACGCAGTCGGAGGAATGTATGTGGAATTTCATGACTCTAGCTGCGGTCATTTGGTTGGTACAATTTTTATCCTATTTTTCCATTAAAACCCCAAAAAGTACGAATTTCGAAAAAGCCCTTTGGTTGGTACCATATTTAACCCATATTACCCATTAAAAGTATGAATTTGGAAAAATTATTTTTATATTATGTATCTACTCAATTAGAGGAATGTACACACAAAGTTTTGTGTTTCTAGTTGTTGTCGTTTTGTAGGTACCATTTCTATCCCGTTTTTGCCCCATTTCGCCTCCTACGAATAAGAATCACTTTATGGTGCACATTTTAGTTATAGGGGGAATGCGCATACAAGTAAGTACAAGCAGACAGATTGAAAAAACATGTTTAGATACTTTAAAATATTACGTGTTATTATAAAGAGTGATTTTTTTGAGGTTAGGATTTTCATGCATTAGTATTTGACAGATCACGTGGGATTTCAGACATGGTGTCAAAGAGAAAGATGCTCAGTATGCTTTGACATTTCATCATGAATAGACTTACTAACGAGCAACGCTTGCAAATCATTGAATTTTATTATCAAAATGCGTGCTCTGTTAAGAAAGTTCATCGCACGCTTCCATTTTATGGTCAGTTTAATCGACCCACTGAAGCGGCTATTCGGGCTATTGTGACTAAATTTCGCACCAAATTTACATTGTTGGACATTAAACCACCAAGACGCTTACGTAGAGTACGAACTGAAGAAAATATCGCAGCTGTATCGGCCAATGTTAATGATGACCATCAATTATCGATTCGTCGCCGTTCGCAGCAATTGGGCCTCTGTTACTCAAAAACGTGGAAATGCCAAAATTGGACTAAGCGGATGGACCACTTGAGGCGCAGCCGCGGTCAACATTTAAATGAAATTATCTTCAAAAAGTAAATGTCATGGACCAATCTAACGTTTCAAATAAAGAACCGATGAGATTTTGCAAATTTTATGCGTTTTTTTTTTTAAAAAAGTTATCAAGCTCTTAAAAAATCACCCTGTAGATACTTTCCCTTACTACCGATTTCGCCCAGTTGTGATCACAACCTATCAACGACTATGGGAGGCATTTATGGAAAATTTGGACGTCCTAGCTCCTTTCGTTTAAATCCTAGCGTGCTTTCAACAGACGGACACACAGACATGGCTAGATCGTATTAGAATTTTAAGACGATCAAGAATATACTTCATAGGGTACAAGTCGATATTTCAAGGTGTTACAAATGGAATGACAAAGTCAGTATACCCCCATCCTGGCGGTGGAGGGTATAATAAGAATTAAACCGTCAAGACATGGATAAACGAAACGTGGATGAATTTCAACTTGTAGAAAATGATTAATTCGAGCTCGAGGTCTTTGTAAAAGTTTTTCTTTTATTTGTTTTCAATATTTCGTCATCCATTGGATGCCATCTTCAATAAAATACATAGAGTAACAACAATCAAGAACGTCACAACACTGAGACATTAACTATTGTAGAATTTTATTGCAAAACAAAGAATATAGTGGATATAGTACAAAGACTTTGTCGGCCAACTAACTGTGCAAAACATCAGGCACAGTAACGTATATACAAATAGATGGTTATGGAATTGCGCAACTCAACACTTAATTGACACCTGGAAAAAAGTATCCATAACACACACATATAAAGATCATTGGAAAGCGAGCATAGAATATAACAGTATCTCGATCATATTTGGGCCCACTTATTGTACGGATAATTTTAGCTAAATTCAAATAGGGTATCTAATGAGGGCAAAAGGAGATCTACTATGGTTGAGCAGTAACGGTCAAAGAACTTGGTGCCAAATGTGTTCTATATGTAATTTAAGGGAAATTGAAACAGTGCAATATTTTTTCGGTCATTGCCCAGTATTCATCAGCAGAGTTACAGGCCGAACCATAATTATCAGCGGCGGCGCTACCCAAAATGGGTCGGCGGCGGCGGCTTTCGACTGATTTGTTGGCTCGTTTTGTAATTCGATCAATCCTATTTATTTGACAATTTTGGGAAAAGGGAAAGTTCCTTGGTTTTTAATACCTTTTATTTTTTGGCAAGTAGTTCAATATTCGTTAATATTAGCCAATGTTCCCATAATTTCATATTATTATACCATACAGCTATTTTTTGGGAGTGGGAATCCATTCCAAAAATGTATATTTTGTTTTGCAATTATAGTCATATTTGGTAAAGCTGTACCTACTTTGACACAGAAAAGAAGCGCAATAAAAAGGTTCATTCTCCAAAAGTGTCCGAACAGTGAAAATGGTATTGTAATCAGAAGACAGTGCAACAGGACATTCCTAAAAATACATTTGTGTGACGACGATCATAGTTGCGAGATTCCGAAAACAGTTTGGGTTTTATAAAATCAATTGTATAATCTACAAACAATACAATAGCTCATATTTCAAACTTCATATTTTTCATACACAAACTTACCCAAATAATATACCATTGCGTGTGTGTACCCAATCTGTAGTAACACTAAATATACTCTGGTTAAAGTTATAGAATCCTCTGAATCAAAAATTGTGTTTTCATTTGCTAATATTAAAAATGTTAAAATTTCTGCTATACAGTAGCAGTAGTAGTAGTAGTAGTTTACTAAATAATAACAATATTATGATAGTTCAGGACATTTTCAGTGTTAAGCATTGTAATCGTAATTGTTATCATAAATGTGATGATATTTTATTGAATGGAAATATTTTTACGGATATAACAGATTTTTAATTTATCCAATTTCCTCTAACAACATTGGGCTGTGTGATGTAAGTAATTTATCGGAAAGTAGATAGTATATAAGTGTATATATAGTATATAAGTACAAGTAGATATAAGTATATAAGTGGTAGAAGTTAAGTAAATTCTACCAAATGCGAGGATAGGACAAGTGCTATAACACTTTTACATTAATGATAATAAAGAAAATAATTTTAATAAAAGTGAATGTGTCGCATTTCATTTTGTGAATAACCATAGGCAAAGTATTTTTGGAAATTTTATAAAGCGGTCTTAATATCATTTTATTTTATGAACCATTGTAAATTTTGCAAAATAAGTACTTTTCTGGCGTTTTTTATAAACATTTAAATCTGTGATTTAAGAACAAATTAAATTTTTTTATGAACCATTAAATCATTATATGAACCATTGTAAATTTTGCAAAATAAGTACTTTTTTATAAGCATTTAAATCTGCGCTTTAAGAACAAATTAACAAATTAAATTAACATTAAAAAATACTTTTTCTCCTTTATGAAGTAGTTTATAATATTGAGTTGATCTCTTTCTCCCGTTTTCATGGACCAATGTCTCCTAAATATTATTTCGGGTATTTTAAATGGAACGAAATAAATCTCAATAAAAGCATATAGATGAATTTTGTAAAAATCTATTTGAGTAGAAAATTCAAAATCGGTTTCTACATTTATTGCCGTTTTTTTAATTTTTATTATTTATCAATTCTAAAATATACTTGGTTTGTTTATAATCGACGGGAATACGTCAATTTTTGGCGTTTTAGGAAAATCACAAAAGATAACAAAATATAATTATCTTTAAAATAAGCCTTCATTCTTTGAATTGTACCTACGCGTTTTCACATAATACCATTTTCAATGTCCCTACCTCGAACCTTTTATCTTGATTTTACTCATTTTCAAATGGTGATATCTTTAAAAAATCTTTTTTTTGGTCCTCTATAAATCAAATATTTTGTAGAGTGCAGTTATCCTACTAAGTTACAAAGAAATCGGAAATGGTAATTTACAAAGTGTTCGGTTTGACATGAACGCATATCAATGACTTGCATACAAATTGTACTATATTTCTCTACAAGGTAACGGCAATATAATAAAATCGGAGGACAGATTTAAAATTTTCTAAAGTATGCCAAGAAAATCGCCAACTATTTTATAAATCACCAAAAAATCGCCATGTCGCCAAATCTAAAATAAAGTCGCCAAACTTATTTATATCTCGCCACGTTTGACGTGAAATCGCCATATCTTACACCATAAATTTCACAGTAGTAGGTTGTCTATTACTTTTGTTGTCAGTTATTTTTTCTTTTGTAATTTTAATTGGGTTGTCTATATTGGCAGTAACATTTGACGCAGTTAGAACTCCGTCAAATCTGGGCGGCGTATTTGCAGTCGATATGAGCCGATGTAATCGGCGGAGGCGCGGCTCGTGCAGAAACTTCCGGCGTCGGCGGCTTAAAATCGGTCGGCTTGTATCTCTGTTCATCAGCACCATAATGAAATACTTTAATAAAAAACAAGTAAGGAAAGGCTAAAGTCGGGCGGAGCTGACTATATGATACACTCCACTTTCTATCCGAATACAATTCAATTCTGTAAAAATTGAAAACGGGAAAGATTTTTATATGTTTCCTAATCATTGGCTAATATGACCTGGTCTAATTTGTCAAATCGAGAAGAATATTTGTATCGGGGCTATATCCAAATATGGAATGAAGTGACTAACTTTCACAATAAGTTCTTTCAGTTCAAGTAAACATGTTACGCTCATTTTGAAGAAATTCGATGAAATACGTTGTTTCTGGGGCGGAAAAAGTTAACCCGGGAGCGAAATTTATATGGGAGCTATATATAAATCTGAACCGATCTGACCCATTTTCACCATGGGTGTTTCTAGTTGAAATATAGGATATTTTGCAAGATTTGAAGAAGATCTATTAAAATATGTGGTTTATAGAGTGGAAAAAGTGAAATCGGGAGTGAAAATTGTGAGGGAGCTATATATAAATCTGAACCAATCTGACCTATATTCACCACGGGTGTTTCTAGTGGAAATATAAGATATTTTGCCAAATTTGAAGAAGATCTGTAAAAATATGTGGTTTCTAGACCAGAAAGAGTCAAATCGAGAGCGAAATTTGAATGCGAGCTATATACAAATCTGAACCGATCTGACCTATTTTCACCATAGGTGTTCCTAGTTTAAATATAATATGTTTTGCCAAATCTGAAGACAATCTGTAAAAATATATGGTTTCTAGAGCGGAAAAATTTAAATCGGGAGCGAAATTTTTATGGGAGCTATATATAAATCTGAACCGATCTAACACATATTTACCACAGGTGTTTCTAGTTGGAATATTAGATGTTTTGCCAACTTTGAAGAAAATCTGTTGTAATATGTATTATCTAGAGTTAATGGATTCAAATCGGGAGTGAAATTCGTATGGGGGCTATATCTAAATCTGAACCGATTTTCTTCAAATTAAATAGCGTTCGTCCTTGTCCCGAAAAACATCGTTGTGCAAAGTTTCGTTTGGTTCTGGCTACAATTGCGACCTGTATCGTGATTACAAGAATAGATGGACGGACAGACAGACAGACAGACAGACAGACAGACGGACGGACATTGCTAAATCGATTCAAAAATTGATTCTAAGTCGATCGGTATAATTATACACTCCACGAGAGTATTATGTCTTTGTGCATTTGTTTGTAACACCCAAAAGGAAGCGAGATAGACCCATTGTTAAGTATATCGATCGACTTAGAATCACTTTTTGAATCGATTTAGCAATGTCCGTCCGTCTGTCTGTCTGTCTGTCTGTCTGTCTGTCCATCTATTCTTGTAATCACGATACAGGTCGCAATTTTCGTACTTTTTGGGGCTAAAATGGAAAAAGGGGATACAAATTGTACAAACCAAATTACTGGAGCTAAAGTCATGAAATTCGGAGCATTCATTCCTCTGACTCCGTAGACACGAAAAATAAATTGCGTAGAAACGTGAAATAATGTTATTTTAGAAAGTCGTGCTCTTAATGGGGGTAAAATGGGAAAAAGGGGATAAAAATTGTACCAACTAAACGGCTACTGCTATAATGATGAAATTCGGCGTGTACATTCCTCTAATTGCGTAGACAAGTAAAATAAAGAGCTTTTAGAAAGTCGTAATCATAAGGGGTAAAATGGAAAAAGGGGATACAAATTGTACCAACCAAATGACTGGAACTAAAGTCATGAAATTCGGAGCATTCATTCCTCTGACTCCGTAGACACGAAAAATAAATTGTTTTTCTAATTCGTACTTTCAAGGATACAATGGGAACAGCGGGATAAAATAGGATGGAAATACAACCAACTGTAGCACCTATCTACCAATATTTATTTATGCTTTTTTGAAGATTTCTGTCTTATATTTGCTTTTTGAATTGACTTGAAGTATTATTTTTTGAAATAATAAAAATACTATATTTATTTACAAAACTATTTTTTCAATATTTTTATTTATTTTGGTTTGGCTATTAAATTATCCTGTAATGTAATGTAGTTCTACGAAAATCGACAGCCTCTATGGAATGCAATCTACGGTGGAGGGTATATAAAGTTGGGCCCGGACGAACTTAACGCCGTTTTTACTTGTTTTATCTTCGTGCATACTTGCGTTTTGGAACTAAAAAATCTGACTTTTAGCATTAAATGTATCCTATCTTCCAATGGTGCAATAATAAATATATCTGCCGATTTTTAATGTCAATATCTCAAAATAATCCTTGGGTCCTTGCCTTATTTGGTTTTTTACAGTACTCATAAATGTATACTAGAAAAAAAGTTATTGAATGTTGGCCTATGGATTTTGATTCTGAACAACTGTGCGCCGTTGACCATTTGCCGCTGCGGACAGAGTTACAAGGCGACCAATAATTATCGGCGGCGGCGGCGGCTTTCCGATGATTTGCCGGCTCGTTCTGTCATTTGATCACCCCTTTTTATTTGACAATCTTGGGAAAATCGAAAGAACAATTGGTATTGGGTATTAATATCTTTTCTTATACTTTTTGTCAATTAGTTGAATATTCGTTAATATTAGCCTATGTTCCCATAATTTAATATTATTATCCCATACAATTATTTTTTGGGAGTGGGAATCCATTCCCAAAAATTATAATATGGATGAATTTAATAAACATTTTTGCAATTACAGCTTTTCATGTGAAGCATATTTGATCAGACATCTTGAATATCATAATCCCCCCAAAGAATGGCAAAGATCTACCTACTTTGACACACTAAAGAAGCACTGTAGAAGAGCTGTTGGAACACATGGCCACCCATACTGGAATTGACTTATATAAATGCGACTTTAAAATCAAAATACAATCATTTAACTTTCTATAGACGTCATCATATTGTGGGATACAAAATTCACAGAAAGATTCACATGTTTCACAGAACTAGGTTGTCTAAGTCGACAGTTATATTTTCTTTTGTAATTTTAAGTGGGTTGTCTATTTTGGTAATAGTATTGGACTGAGTTAGTACTTTGCCAAATCTCGGCGGCGTGGTTGTCGATGTAAGCCGATGAAATCGGGGGCGGCGCGGCTCGTGCAGAAACAATCGGCGGCGGCTTGTGGGCTTATAATCGGTCGGCTTGTATCTCTGGCTGCGGATGTCGACCAGCCATACATATAAGAATATATGTGATTATTTTTAGAGGTGTTTTCAGGAGTGTTTAGCTCACAGACGGTTTTACACAAGTACGAAATATTTTGCAGATCATCATTAAATAATCCAGTATTCATTTCTGGGGTTACAGCTGAATTTTTTTTCGATCCAACTAGCCTTAAAGGTGAAAGGGCCTTGTATTTCAAAGAGCCCAAACATACGCATAATCCTTGCATTTCATGTCAAACTTATGATTTATTTTCTTATTTATATATATATATTAGCTCTGTTTCAAGAAAAAACAAGTAAGGAAAGGATAAAGTCGGGCGGAGCCGACTATATGATACACTCCACTTTCCAACCGAATACAATTCAACTCGGTAAAAAAGTGAAAACGGGAAGAATTTTTGTATGTTTCCTAATCATAGGCTAATATGACCTGGTCAAATCGATAAGAATATTTGTATCGGGGCTATATCCAAACATGGAAAAATGTGACAAACTTTCACAATAAGTTCTTCCAGTTCAAATATAACGTATTATGCTCACTTCGTGGTTTCTGGGGCGGAAAAAGTTAAATCGGGAGCGAAATTTGTATGGGAGCTATATATAAATCTGAATCGATCTAACACATTTTTACCGCAGGTGTTTCTAGTTGAAATATAAGATGTTTTGTCAATTTTGAAGAAAATCTGTTGTAATATGCGGTATCTAGAGTGAAAAGAGTCAAATCGGGAGTGAAATTCGTATGGGAGCTATATATAAATCTGAACAGATCTAACACATTTTTACCGCAAGTGTTTCTAGTTGAAATATAAAAGGTTTTTTGCCAATTTTGAAGAAAATCTGTTGTAATATGCGGTATCTAGAGTGAAAAGAGTCAAATCGGGAGTGAAATTCGTATGGGAGCTATATGTAAATCTGAACCGATCTGACCCATTTTCACAATGGGTGTTTCTACGACAATTATAATATATTTCGCCTAATTTGAAGAGGATCTGTTAAAATATGTGGTTTCTAGAGCGGAAAAAGTCAAATCGGGAGCGAAATTTGTATGGGAGCTATATATAAATCTGAACCGATCTGACCTATTTTCACCATAGGTGTTCCTAGTTTAAATATAAGATGTTTTGCCAAATCTGAAGAAAATCTGTTGTAATATGTGGTATCTAGAGTGAAAAGAGTCAAATCGGGAGTGAAATTTGTATGGGAGCTATATAAAAATCTGAACCGATGTGACCCATTTTTACCACAGGTGTTTCTAGTTGAAATATAAGATGTTTTGCCAATTTTGAAGAAAATCTGTTGTTATATGTGGTATCTAGAGTGAAAAGAGTCAAATCGGGAATGAAATTAGTATGGGGGCTATATCTAAATCTGAACCGATCTAACACATTTTTACCGCAGGTGTTTCTAGTTGAAATATAAGATATTTTGCTAATTTTGAAGAAAATCTGTTGTAATATGTGGTTTCTAGAGCGGAAAAGGTCAAATCGGGAGCGAAATTTGTATGGGAACTACTTTGGTGCGAAATTTAGTCACAATAGCCCGAATAGCCGCTTCAGTGGGTCGATTAAACTGACCATAAAATGGAAGCGCGCAATGAACTTTCTTAACAGAGCACGCATTTTGATAATAAAATTCAATAATTTGCAAGCGTTGTTCGTTTGTAAGACGATTCATGATGAAATGTCAAAGCATACTGAGCATCTTTCTCTTTGACACCATGTCTGAAATCCCACGTGATCTGTCAAATACTAATGCATGAAAATCCTAACCTCAAAAAAATCACTCTTTATATATAAATCTGAACCGATCTGACCTATTTTCACCATAGGTGTTCCTAATTTAAATATAAGATGTTTTGCCAAATATATATAATATCCTACCACTCCCTGCGTATATACCTCGCTTTGGTAACGAAAACCAGGTATTTCATGGGAGCAATTTTATGTAGTTCATATAAATTATACAGTTGCTATAAATTCATCTTTAGTCAAATTTAATGAATATGGTAAATAGTAGAGTAATTCATCCAATTTTCCGAGTAAAGTAAATATAACATGATCTGGAAAAATTGATCAAGATCCAATGAAAAATATAGATTATACAGCGATAATTGCATGAATCGGACGGACTTTTGAAGAGGGCCTATAACAACACTTGAAGCCTGTGCCAAAACATGCGCCTATATATTTCTCATTCATGGTAGGTATTCCTAGTTGAAACATATAATGATCTGCAAAATTTAATGAAGATGCGATGTAAGATGTAGTTTCTAGAGCTGTAATAGAGCAGAATGGTGCCAATTGGGTTTATACCAAAGTATGGACATGTGGGCATCTCCCAAACGAAATTAGCATTACACATCTCTGGGGGGTTTGAACCCCAGATTCTACCCTAGTAGAGATGTAGTAGGGTAGAATGGGTGCCAATTTGCAGGGCCGTGCGCATGGGGGGGGTTTGGGGGTGTCAAACCCCCCCAGAGAGGTTTCGAACATATACTTTTTAATACCTTCTAGACTTTCTGAAGCAATAAAATATAGAATTTTTAAGGTCTTTTTAAAATAACTCGTCTGAAATGGTAATTTTGCAGTAAAATCATGAAAACATGAAAATTACATAAAAAATCTTGGACACTTTCTTGAATTTCGGACAAAGGTTATGAAAAATACAAACAAACTAAACGAATTGTGCCAATTTCAAGATTGTGTAGTGCTAATTTCGCTAATGCAAACCAAATTGTTCGGGAAATTTTCATTTTATTAATCGATACCACTTCTTGACATTCGAGTAGAGCTATATCTTATGAACTTTTAATTGTGTACTGCAATAAAAGTTTGGAAATTGAATAACAAAATCGTTTAGTAATTTTAAAAAAGTGTAGATAAGAATCATAATGAAATCTAAAATATTCTTAATAAAAGCAAATAATTTGTTTGATGATTGTGTAACATTTGCGATTGGACATTTTTATGGAGCTGTATTTAAATCTGAACCGATGTGTCCTATTTTCATCACAGATGCAACAACAACAACGGTTTCTGTTACTTCCAATGCTTTGTGAGTTTGCTATTATAATACATATCCATTTCGACATACGAAGAAAACTGTTTGACATACATAAACTTATTTCTCTTTGTTCATTTACAACAACTGATGACATGTTTACCGCAAACAAACTAATTTTTCCAAAAAAAAACGATGTTCACGTGTCTAAAATTTCGTTTCTACGAAATCCATTTTTTCTCTGCGTGTAGGTCTCTATTTTAAAATCTACTTTAAAGTTGCGAAACAATAAGAAATGAGTTTTAACTTACTAAAATTTTTGTTATAAAGGGTGTTTTTTATTGGGGTATAGAACTTTAAGTTGGCATCACTTTTTTAACTGGCGGCCATTTTGTCAGCTGTCAAGTGATTAATATTTAGTTTGGTTTGCCATTTCATCATGAACAGGTTGACAAAAGAACAACGCTTGCAAATCGTGCAAATTTATTTCGAAAGTAATGGTTCAGTTCGCGAAGTTCACCGCAAGCTCCGACCATTTTATGGTCGACATAATCGTCCATCAGAGCAATTAATTCGGTTAACCATGGATCGTTTTCGCACTACGTTTACTCTATGTGATAATACGCATCCGCAGAGACGTCGAACAGTGCGCACCGAAGAAACAATTGCCGCTGTAGAGCAAAGTGTTGAAGAGGACCCGAATGAATCGATTCGCCACCGTGCACAGCAATTGGAATTATTGAAGGAAACATTCGATGAGCGCATAATTTCGCGGAATGGACCTGTCAATTGGCCACCAAGATCGTGTGATTTGACATCATTGGATTATTTAAACATCAATGGCATAAAATTATCCTTCCAATAAAGCCAAATTGATGGACATTAAAACGATTTTCTTGTGTTTTATTTCAATTCGAAGTTCTATACCTCAATAAAAAACACCATATATTTATCACTTATGTCAAATATTTTTCAAAGTAAGTATTTTTTGTACATATGTAACGAGTATTATTCAAAAGAGAGACAACAAATTCAGTAACTTGGATCTACGTAGGAAAACGAAACTCTAAAATACCAATTATTTGGTTTTTTGGAATTAAAATTTCTAGTTGTTTCTTCTTGCATTTCATCGAATACAAAAAAACTGTATTTGTTATTCGAATACATATTTAAGATTATAAAAATGAAGAAACATTTCCAAATATTTTTTATTTAATCGGAATATGCGTATAAAGATCCTGTTACTCATCTCCTATATAAATTAAAAACCCCAAAACTCTTTAGACATCCTATTTAGACCCATACTTTGTCAAAAAACATATCCAATCATAGAAAAAATGCGGGCTGAAGGGTTTATCGCCGAGGAATTTGATCGTTTTTTGTGTAATATTTCTTCAAAATATATATCGAGGGCTTATATTCAAAAGAGGCTATGAACCATTTTCTCGAAAATGAGTTTTTGATGCCAAACTATTCTCAGATTTGTATGTCATCTGTCATATAAATATGGAAATTATTTTTTTTTTCTAAAGCCATTTTTTTTTAATTTTCTGATTTGGCTATCCCCTCGCACGTAAGTTTGTGACTGCATAACTGGCTATGAACATAAAAAATAATAGTTCAACAATGGAGTAGCATAAAACCGAAGGTTATAATTCGCTACAACGATTTTGTTTAAAACATTTTTCTAGATTTAGGGCATATCGTACTATCAAATTCCATCATTTCGCGTTAATAACATTTTGATTCCCCACTTATCAGGCTAAAATAGGAAAAATGGTGACGGTAAAGGCAAAAATTTTGAAAAGTATATTTAGAAAAAAAAAACCGGAGTAACTTTTTATTATATTGAGAATACCGAAATATTTCTTTGGCATGTGATTGATGACTTAATGGGGAATATTTGTGTATGAAAACTTTTAGAATTGAACGAAGAAAGTTACAATATAAAGAAATTGCAACGACGAATTTTGGATTTTTCATCAATTGCAGCGATTTTCGCGACTGGCTACATATATGTTACAAGCGACCAATCTGACGGATGAAGCTGGAATCTTTAAATTCGCTGTGTACATGACAGAACATGCGTTTTCTATACAACATTGCTAAGATTTCTTGAAAAAGTTATGGAGTTTACAATAAATCTTTATCTTATTTCAACATTCATAGTGCTGCTGCCTATTAGCAGACACTTTTCTGCTATTACAGCTGTTTTTTGGCATAACAGCAGTTTTCTGCAATCTTACATCACCATTCACACTGCTAAAGAGTTTGCAGTCTGCTAAAATTAGATGTTGTTAATTAAAATATAAAAAATAGATAAACGTTCATAAGCGAGTTTAGCTCGAATTTTCTTTTATATTAGCTTGGGACAATATGCGTATCACATATATTGCTAAAAACAGCAAACAGCTGTTTACTATCTCATCAGATACAAATCTGCCGTCTCTTTTTAACAGCAGAAAATCTGCTCTTTCAGTATACTTTCTGCTTTCTTTTACCGACATATTTCTTTGAGTGTACTGATAGATGTATTACTGAAATGCAATTTTGCCGACAATATCTGTCGGACGAATGTATCAACCTATTTCTAGAAGATCCTGTCAATAAAATATGAGTGGTTTCCAAACGCTCCAGTAAAAATTTCCTAAAAAGTTGCAAAATTAACTAAGTCTGTGTAAAGTTTCCTTCTTTCAAAGCCATAGTAAATAGTTCATTTATTAGAAAAAGGGTAGTAGAATTTCTTAAAAACATTTCTTTGGATCTGAAAAAAAAATCTTAAATTCTTAATTCTGAGCAAATTCAAACTTATGCTTTAAGTTTTAAGTGAGAAAAAAATCTGAAATTTTTGTATGGAAAAAATTCTATTTAGGAAATTTTAACTTAAAAATAAGTTTTTTTCTAAAATGAAGTTAAAATGTTTACTGAAATTTATGCCGAGTTCTTTATACATTTAAGTATTAATGAACTTATAAAAAACATTTGAAATTGTTTAAAAAAATGTTGAATATTAATCAAAGAAGCAGTTCTCTTTTGTTTGCAGAGACTTATTTCTTAAATACTTTATGAACTATTCTAAACAACCACTGCGAAGGCGCCTATCTTGCATTCGCAACAATCATGGAGTAATAGCTCAACTCCTTATGGCAGAGGTCTCATTAAACTTTTGAGAAATATTTCATGTTGTCATTTTTTGTATAAGTTTGTCATACTCTGAAGCAAAACTATTTGTTTGATTTTTTAGTTTAATTGAACTTATTTTAATTTCACCTTTTTTCCTTGTATAAAATAAAATTTTTCTCAGTTTAAGTAAAAATTTACTCGTTTTGAGGAAAAAACACAGAAAAATTGTACTCAATTTGAGTAAATATTTACTTGATTTGAGTAAACATTTACTTAGTTTTAGGAAACTTTCAGCAAAATTTTACTAAGATTTAGTAAAAATTTACTTAGTTTTAGAAAAATTTTGCTTAAATTTAGTAAAAAATTACTTGGTTTTAGGAAAATTTGCTTAGATTTAGGAAAATTTCTGCAAAATTCTACTTATATTTAGTAAAAATGTACTTGGTTTCCTAAATTTAGGGTTAACTTTTTTATGAGTGTAGATGAAAACCCCCCAGGGGAAAATCCTGCGCACGGGCCTGCCAATTTGTATGGGGGTTATACCAAAATATGGACCCATTTATTTGACTTTAATAGTATTCTTAGTTGAAATATAATATAATCTGCAAATTTTAAAAACTTCCGATGTAAAATGTAGGTCCTAGAGAGGTAATAATTAAATGGGGACCCACTTGTAAGGGCGATAAATTGAAAAGTAGGCCTTTATAGATCACTTTCAAAGTAGGTATTCTTTATTGAAATATAACTTGATCTGCAAAATTTTATCAAGATCCAGTGTAAGATGTGGGTTCTGGAGCAATAATTGTGTAAACTGGGGGTCCATTCGTATGGGGGCTATAACAAAACATTGACCTTTATAGCTGGCTTTCAAAATACGTGTTTCTAGTATAAATGTAACATTGTGTGGAAAATTTGATCCAATGTAAAATGTGCATTTTCGAGCAGTAATATTGTAAATGTGAGGTACATTTGTATGGGGCTATATCAAATTTTTTTGACGGAAAACTAACTTATAATACCCTAGTCCACGAAGTGGTGTTGTGTATAAAAATTATAACGATAAATAGTTACAACATTCAAAACTACCTGCAAAGTCAGCAAGTAAGGAAAGGCTAAAATCGGACGGGGCCGACTATATGATACTCTTATGTTTTTAACAAAAAAACTCAGAAAAATAAGATAGGGCATTTGTATGGGAGTATATTAAAACCTGGAACGATGTGATGCAATTTCACCATGTATGTTTATAAGAGAAATATAATATATAAAGTTTGCCCAAAGTTTGTGGTTTATAGAGCGGAAAAAGTCAAATCGGTAGCTACATTTGTATGGGGGTTATATCTAAATCAGAACCATCTTACCTGCTTTCACCACAGGTGTTTCTAGTTTGGTTTGGTCTTGTGCCAAATTTAAAGAAAAACATGTACAATATGTCGTTTCTAAATCGGGAGCGACATTTCTATGGAGGCTGTATCTAAATCTGAACCGATGTGATTCAGATAAAATAGTGTTCGTCCTAAATCCTTAAAACTTACTTTTGCCAAGTTTTTTTTTAAGGGCGGACAACAACTACGACCTGTATTTTGATTACAACAATAGATGGACAGACGGACATTGCTAAATCACTCAGAAAGTGAGTCTATCTCATTTCCTATTGGGTGTTACAAACAAATGCACAAAGTCATAATACCCTAGTGTAGGATACAAAAAGGTTCTGGCCCGAGCCTGGTGTCATCCCAGATCCTGTTAAAGTATAAAGTTTTTATAGAACATCGGAAAAATAGAATGATTTTAGTGGATTATGGGGAAAAATATCAATACAATTTTTTAAAAAAATTGAAACCAACATTTTAAAATCGGCAATAGTTGTGGAAACTTAAATGCCTGTAATCTGCAAATACAAATTTAAGACATTTTCCAAGGACGCATGTACAATATTTTTAACGAAGAATATTTCTTGAAATTTAAAAAAATCTCAGTCATGAGAAAGCTTTTTAGTCGGTTTGATATGGAAAATTTTGTTTTTTTCTCCCAAGAACCGTTCCCTATCATGACTGAATGTTTTCCCATTGCTATTGACGTCATCATTTTCTGTTGAAACTTTATGCAAAATATACAACATACACTTCGTAATGTTCAGACTGTTTAAACTTCTAGCTCTTATCAAATGTATTTTCTGCTACGGCTC
>CANDYM010000610.1:37154-178209 GCA_947397865.1 Polietes domitor
TTTTGAAATGTCGGTCCGATTCATCCTATTACTACTATAATATAGTATAATTTGTATTTGCCTGTCGGATAATTGGATCAATTACCATATTATTAACCATATACGTTAAATATGACTAAAGATGAATTTATAGTAACTGTATAATTTATATGAACTACATAAAATTGCTCCCATTAAATACCTGGGTTTAGTACCAAAGCGAGGTACATACGCAGGGAGTGGTGCAGGGTATTATATAGTCGGCCCCGCCCGACTTTAGCCTTTCCTTACTTATTTTGGATTGTTGACTTTTTCCAACTGCCATAAAATAAAATCATAAAATTGCCATGTCACTTAGAATGATGGCTTTAAAAAAACTATTTGTCGATTTTTTTCTCCTGGTACTCATAATTTTGGAACCTCCTTTTCTCGCCAAGCTTCAAACGGAAAAATACCATTTTCCTCCTCTTGGGAAGCCATCTTTCCCCGTCTGTCACCCCTGACAGCAGACATATTGTCAGTTTAAAAACGACTGGCGATATTCGCGTTACCTACTTCCATTCATGTTTGCCTATTGGCCGCTAGGTGCCGCCTGTACTGCGCACACTACAAATCCAACCATCCTTTGTACATCACTGTAAAAGGATGGGTGGGAAAAATGTGCGTTGCTTGGTGAAAGAAAACAAAACCCTGATGTACGCTTTCCTAACAAGGGGACAACAACTAGTTCACGTTACAATTTCTATTTTGAGCTCCTTTACGCCAATGCCTCACAATTCCTTATTCTTAATAAAATTCTCCAAACCTCAAAACAACCTCAGTGTGAACTCATCTGCCTCGAAATCAAGTTAAGTTTGTTTAAATCCAAAAGATTTCGTTTAAGTCCAGAGGATTCCGTTCAAATCTAGTAGATTCCGCTCAAATCTAGTAGATTTCGCTCAAATCTAGTAGATTTTGTTTGTATCCCAAATGGATAGTGTAAAGCGGCCCCATACCAACGGTCTGGTAACACCATCATATGGGTGGTTACCAGTTATCCATGGGTATTGGGTACCTATTTAGTGACCGACCAATGTCAATGAATAGGAACATGATGGTCTTGTAACACCGTCATATGGGTGGTTACCAGTTATCCATGGGTATTGGGTACCTATTTAGTGACCGACCAATGTCAATGAATAGGAACATGAAGAAGAATAGCAGAGTAATGAATTAATTGTGCGGACGGACAAGTTAAATGCGGGAGAGAAAAAATTTAAATAAATACAGAGAAGGTGAAAATAATAATTAGGTAAGTATAGTGTGAATCGAAAATAATAAAAAATTTATATACAGTGATCGTGGATATTCAATAATAAAAATTAAAAGATTAAAACGCGATTAAAATTACGTGAGTGAGTGTGTGTGTACGAGTGTGAATGAAACTAAATTAATGTACAGTGCGGGCAAAAAAAAAAAAACAAGTGATAAATAAAATATTATTAAATAATAGTGCCGGAAACTAAAAGTGCGTACAAAAAATAACAAAACCTATTTATTGTGAATTTTTTGATAAATAAAATATTATTAAATAATAGTGCCGGAAACTAAAAGTGCGTACAAAAAATAACAAAACCTATTTATAGTGAATTTTAAATGAACTAATTAATTGACAAAATTCAAAAACGTGGTTTGATCGGAATATGTGTGTGTGTTTGTGAAATGGCGTTTATGCAAAAAATGCCTACAGCGTACTTTGCAAAACTCAAAAAGTTCATTCTAACAAAGTAAAGACAAATTCTTGATAAACTTGTGCCCAAAGTGAACAAACAAAATTATACGGGACTTGTAATTTTTCAAAGAAAATCTAAAAGGAAAGAGAAGTGATGAAAAAAGAAATAATGAAATTGGAATGAGCGAATGAACGAATCAAAACGAAACAAACCGGACGGTCGGAAAATAATAACACCTCGAATGTGGGTAGTGGAAAAAATTGAAATCGTGAAATAATTGTGACAAATTAAAGTAAACGTGAAGTGTAATTAATATGTGAAAAATTAAACGAAATGTCTGGTGTAACAAATTATGAAAAAAAACGGTGTAGTGCAATAAGAAAGCGAATGAAAAAAATAAAGTGAACACAAAAATAAGTAAGGAAAGGTTCAAGTCGGGCGGGGCCGACTCTATGATACACTCCACTTTCTATCCGAATACAATTCGGTGAAAAAGTGAAAACGGGAAGGATTTTTGTATTCTCTAAGTGTATGTGTTTGACAAAAAATGTTAAATCGGAAAGGACATTTGATGAGGATATATTGAAACCTGGAACGAAATAGGTGAAATATAAAATGTATAGTTTGGCCAAAATCGGTTAAACTTTTGGGAGAAACATTTGAATTTGGGATATATTTAAATCTGAACCGCTCTTACCCACTTTCACCATAGTTTTGTTTAGTTGGATAAGATGTTGTGCCAAATTTAAAGAAAATCGAGTACAATATCTGGCATTTAAAGCGGAAAAAGTCAAATCGGGAGCTACATTTATATGGGGGCTATATCTAAATCCTAACCGATCTTACCCAATTTCATCATAGGTGTTTCTTGTAATATTATAAGATGTTGTGGCAATTTCAAAGAAAATCGGGTACAATATGTGGTTCTAGAGCGGAAAATGTCAAATCGGGAGCGACATTTATATGGGGGCTATATGTGAATCTGAACCGATCTTACCCAATTTCTGCATAGGTGTTTCTAGTTAGATTATAAGATGTTGTGCCGAATTTAAAGAAAATCGAGTACATTATGTGGCATTTAAAGTGGATAAAGTCAAATCGGGAGCGACATTTACATGGGGGCTATATCTAAATCTGAACCGCTCTTACCCAATTTCTGCACAGGAGTTTCTAGTTGCATTATAGGATGTTGTGCCAAATTTAAAGAAAATCAAGTACAATATGTGGTTTCTAGAGCGGAAAATGTCAAATCGGGATCGACATTTGTATGGGGGCTATATCTAAATCTGAACCGATTTGACCTATTTTCTCCATAGATGTTCCTAGTTGAAATATAAGATGTTTTGCCAATTTTAACGAAAATCTGTTGTAATATGTGGTATATAAAGTGAAAAGAGTCAAATCGGGAGTGAAATTCGTATGGGGGCTATATCTAAATCTAAACCGATTTTCTTCAAATTAAATAGCGGTCGTCCTTGTCGCGAAAAACTTCATTGTGCAAAGTTTCATTTAGTTATGTCTACAATTGCAACCTGTATCGTGATTACAAGAATAGATGGACAGACGGACGGACGAACGGACGGACATTGCTAAATCGACTCAAAAAGTGATTCTAAGTCGATCGGTATAATTAACAATGGGTCTATCACGTTTCCTTTTGGGTGTTACAAACAAATGCACAAAGACATAATACTCTCGTGGAGTGTATAATGAGTGCGGAAAATAACTAAAGTGACTGTGAATGAATGAATCAAAATTTGTTAAAAAATGCTTAAAAAAATTGAGTGCCGGTATTTAAATAAAATATTTTCTTGCATGTCGTGTGCCACTTTACACTATCCTACGCCTCAAAGATAAAATTGGTTCAAACGTGGAAAAATGAAATTAACGTGAATAATCGAACTAAATTCGATACGAGTAAACCAAAAAACGTGCAAATTTTAGAAAACATAAAAATTCAAATCGAAAACTGAAAATGGAATGGAAATTTACTAGCAAAATATAGTAATACAACTCAAAAGAAACCAATAAAATTAAAAAGTCGACATTTCACTAGATGCCACAAAAAAAATATTTAAAACAAGTAAGGAAAGGCTAAAGTCGGGCGGGGCCGACTATATAATAACCTACACCACTGCGTATGTACCATGCTTTGATTACTAAACCCATGTATTTCATGGTACATTTATGTAGTTCATATAAATTATACAGTTACTATAAATTCATCTTTAGTCATATTTAACGAACATGGTTAATAATATGGTAATTAATCCAATTATCCGACAGACAAATACAAATTATACAGTCGTAATAGGATGAATCGGACAGACATTTCAAAAGGGAGCCTATAACAACATGTATAGGCCTGTTCCAAAACATGGGCCTATATATTTCTCATTCACGGTAGGTATTCCTAGTTGAAAAATATCATGATCTGCAATATTGAAGATCCGATGTAAGATGTAGTTTCTAGAGCTGTAATAGATCAGAATGGGGACCCATTTGGGTTATACCAAAGTATGGGCATCTCCCAAACAAGTAAGGAAAGGCTAAAGACGGACGGACTTAATATCTCATTACAATTCAATTCGGTAAAAAAGTAAATGTATGTGTTTGACAAAAAATGTTAAATCAAATGTCCTTTGTATGGGGGTATATTGAAACCTGGAACGATGTGTCCCGCTTTCACCATGTATGTCTATTGACGAAATATAATATGCAAAGTTTGGCCAAAATCGGTTTAACATTCGGGAGCAACATTTGTATGGGGGCTATATCTAAATCTGAACCGATCTAAACCACTTTCACCATAGGTTGGATTATAAGATGTTGTGCCAATTTTAAAGAAAAAAAGGGTAAAATATGTGGATTTTAGAGCGGAAAACGTCAAATCGGGAGCGACATTTGTATGTGGGCTATATCTAAAGCTGAGCCGATCTTACCCAATTTTTGCATACGTGTTTCTAGTTCGATTATAAAATGTTGTGCCAAATTTAAAGAAAATCGGGTACAATATGTGGTTTCTAAAGCGGAAAAAGTGAAATCGGGAGCGACATTTGTATTGGGGCTATATCTAAAGCTGAGCCGATCTTACCCAATTTTTGCATACGTGTTTCTAGTTCAATTATAAAATGTTCTGCAAAATTTAAAGAAAATCGGGTACAATATGTCGTTTCTAGAGCGGAAAATGTCAAATCGGGAGCGATATTTGTATGGGGGCTATATCTAAATCTGAACCGATCTTACCCAATTTCAGCATAGGTGTTTCTAGTTGGATTGTAAGATGTTGTACCAAATGTAAAGAAAATCGGGTACAATATATGGTTTCTAAAGTGTAAAATGTCAAATCGGGATCGACATTTATATGGGAACTATATCTAAATCTGAACCGATTTCCTCCAAATTCAATATCGATGGTCCTTGGCCAGAAAAAATAACTTCTGCCAAATTTCATGACAATCGGACAACAATTGCGACCTGTAGAGTGCGAACAAGCTTAGATGGACAGCAGACGGACCCACTTAAAGGTGGGTCTAGGTCGATTATTTCTTGGTGTTACAAACATTTGGCGCGAAACTAACTTATAATACCCTAGACCACGAAGTGGTGTAGGGTATAAAAACGAAAGAAAAAAGAAAACACGGGCCGAAAAAGGAATAGAAATACACATAAACGGAAACTAGATACAAATAATGCCGAACTTAACACCATCGCAACCCAAAATTACCTATTTGATTCCGGCTGCTGTCATGCCGGAGTAGCCCTCCCTCTGGAACCTCAGTTCCACCATGGCAACTCTATTAACTTTTGTGGTTGCCCCATACCTACCTCCGAAATGCTGTCACATTCATAGGGGTTTTATTTATTTAAAAGGAAAGCAAACAATTCATTCCATCTTGAAGGATTTAAAAAAAAAAGAAAAAAAGAAAACCATGCAAACTTGGCAAAGAATTTCAAAATCATAAAATTTTGCATCCAACATTAATTTCGGTATATCCTAGTATGTATGCACAAAAAAGAATATAATACTAGGTTCTTGGCTTCAATTTCCGGGGAAAGTAGTCTGCAGAACGACACAACCCGAGCTGGTCTAATTTTCTCCTTCCTGGCTGAGGTAATGTCCGTCTGTCCTCGTAAGTATATATGTTCGTTTATGTCAGTATATGTCCGTATCCGGAAAATAAATATATGTTTATTGCTACTTCTGCATGTTTAAAATCCTTTTTGTTTTGTCATTTTAGGTTGGTCAACTCATTATTCATTTAGGGACAATGGGTTCCCTCCACTACAAAAACAAACGGTGCTAGGCGTGCGCGCAACCCTACCCTCGTCGTCTATCCTTCCTAAAATGGCTTCGAAGGAGAGTAAACAAAAACAAATAAAAATATTGACCTCCCTATTTATGCCCTTTCTAACCATAAACTTTTCACTTTATTTTTCAGACTGTGCTCCGTATTTTGGGTCAATTCCTGTATCTCGTCTGTCTAAATACCACAGCAATCCTGGATTGACATTTTTTCTCCTGGTACTCGTAATTTTGGAACCTCTTTCTCTCGCCAAGCTTCAAACGGAAAAAGACAATTTTCCTTGGTCTTTCCCTCTTGGAAAGCCATCTTTCCCCGCCTGTCACCCTTGACAGCTGACATATTGTAAGTTTAAAAACGACTGGCGATATTCGAGTTACCTACAAGCAAGAGTCTATCATTGGATGCCACATCAGATGTTTTGTGTGATTACTTTATGAATTTGTTAAACCCATGCACTTGTGTCGCAAATATTCAATATGCCCCAAACAGCACATCAGACTTACGTCTAGACAAGGATTTTGAACTATCAGAGTTGAAAGAGCAACTTGCCAAATTTAAAGAAAATAAGGCTCCTGGAGAAGACCGTGTACCGTATGAGTGTTTCGTATACGCAACGGATGAATACTTGACGGAATTATGTAATAAATTCACAAGAATTTTTAATGGACATAATAATGACTACAACATGTTTCGCACAAATGTTATATTCTCTATACACAAGAAAGGAGATGTAAACCAGGCTAGTAACTATAAAGGAATCTCATTTATGAATTATATTGGAAAGTTGATGATGGGTATGGTAAATACTAGAGTTACTGAGTGAACAAACAGATTGAACATTTGGAATGAATATCAGGCAGGATTTAGAAAAGGATACTCTACTGTCGACAATGTGACAGCAGTTATCAACATACAATTTGCTATTAATTTATAAGCTGACTCTCATCGAAAACTGTACGATTCATACAAAAAGTCTATAGTAATACCAAAACAGCTGTTTGGACAGGGAACGCACTATCTCACTACTTTGAAACTAGAATAGCGGTAAAACAAGGATGCCTGTCATCTCCATTAGTGTTCGCAATATATTTGAACGATTTGCACGATTTTCTTGAAGGTGACTTATATATTGATGAGATTAACATACGCCTGATAATGTATGCGGGCGATATAGTCATCTTAGCAGACTTAGCAGAATTCTAAATCATTACAGAAAATAACAAATAATTTAGAGTCTTATTGTGAACAAGTAATGAAAGGCTAAAGTCGGGCTGAGCCGACTATATAATACCCTACACCACTCCCTGTGCTTTGATTACTAAACTCAGCAATTTTATGTAGTTCATATAAATATAAAATATTATTAATTAAAATAAATATAAATATTACTATAAATTCATCTTAAGTCAAATTTAATGAGTATGGTAAATAATAAAGTAATTGATCCAGCAGATATTCCGAACAAAGTAAATACAACATGATCTTGAAAAATTGATCAAGATTCAATGATAAATACAGATTATACAGCGGTTATAGGATGAATCGGACGAACATTTGAAGGGGGCCTATAACAACACTTGAGGCCTGTGCCAAAACATCCGCCTATATATTCCTCATTCACTGTAGGTATTCCTAGTTGAAACATACAATGATCTGCAAAATTTGATAAAAATCCGATTTAAGATGTAGTTTCTAGAGCTGTAATAGAGCAGAATGGGGCCTCATTTCGGATATACCAAAGTATGGAAATATGGACATCTCCCAAAGAAGCAAGGAGAGGCTAAAGACGGGCGGAGCCGACTATATGATACACTCCACTTTCTTTTCCATTACAATTCAATTCGGTAAAAAGTGAAATCGGGAATCCTGTAAATGTATGTGTTTGACAAAAAATGTTAAATCGGAAAGACATTTGTATGGGATTACATTGAAACCTGGAACGATGAGATCCGCTATCACCATGTTTCTAGTTCCATTATAAAATGTTGTGCCAATTTAAAAAAATCGGGAACAATATGCGGTTTCTAAAGCGGAAAATGTGAAATCGGGAGCGACATTTGTATGGGGACTATATCTAAATCTGAACCGATTTAACCCGCTTTCGTCGCAGGTATTTCTAGTTAGTTCCTCTTCTTGGAATAGGGTATTATAAATAAGTTTTCCGCCAAATGTTTGTAACACCAAGAAATATTCGAGCCCGACCTACGTTTAAGTATTCCGATCAGTTTATAATCACCAGCTGAATCTGTATGTCTGTCCGTCCGTCTGCTGTCCATCTAAGCTTGTTCGCACTCTATAGGTTTCAATTGTTGCCCGATTACCATGTAATTTGGTAGTGTTACTTCTACCAATTCAATTTCAATTATTCTTAATACAAGCACTCTTTTATGTGTATTCATCCAAAACGTTACAATTTCCCAACGAAACTATGGACACCGGGGCGTATGCTTCTTATAATTCAATAAATATTGCTCACACGACTCCAATTTTGTGTGTCATTATATCAGACTTTACCAGTAGATGTAATGACGACTAGACATCGCCGCATATTTCTGCACGAGCTGCGCCGCCGCCGAGTTCATAAGCTCTATAATGTTCAAAAGTAGCCGTTCTGTTTTTAAATCTGATAATAATTTCGTCAACTTCTATGAGCGACACTAACCACAATTGTAACTGAGATTATAGGGGGAAGATGAAACATTCCTGAAAAATACTCGCATAGAACAACGTAGACTGGGAGCCATTGATTGCTAGCTAACAGTAGGGTGGGGTTCGGGTCCACTTTGCTCTCATAGCTCCCACAATCTCGGACATAAACAATAATTTTTATAAACTCCTTTTTGATACGGAATAGGTATTTCTATACATTAGTATACTTAATAAAAATGGAGCTTATAAACATCTAAAATTTAATATTCAAATTCAAAGAATTCATTACAATAATTTGTTTTAACTTCTTGGATCGTTGTAGGTTATCGATTAACCTTAATCAACAAAAAGAAAACGTACAAATCATGCACTCGAATTCAAGTGTAGATTAAAACAAATAGTTTTAAATTAAAAAATAGGTAAGTTAGTTTTTATACCCTACACCACTTCGTGGGCTAGGGTATTATAAGTTAGTTTCGCCCCAAATGTTTGTAACACCAAGAAATAATCGAGCTAGACCCACCTTTAAGTATACCGATCGGCTTAGAATCACCAGCTGAGTCGATTTAACGATGTCTGTCTGTCCGTCCGTCCGTCCGTCTGTCCGTCTGTCCGTCTGCTGTCCATCTAAGCTTGTTCGCACTCTACAGGTCGCAATTGTTGTCCGATTGTCATGAAACTTTGCAGAAGTTATTTTTTCTGGCCAATGACCATCGGTATTGAATTTGGAGGAAATCGGTTCAGATTTAGATATAGCCCCCATGCAAATGTCGCTCCCGATTTGACTCTTTCCGCCCTATAAAGCACATATTGTACCCGATTTTATTTAAATTTTGGAGAACATCTTATAATCCAACTAGAAATACGTATGCAAAAATTGGGTAAGATCGGTTCAGATTTAGATATAGCCCCCATACAAATGTCGCTCCCGATTTGACATTTTCCGCTCTAGAAACGACATATTGTACCCGATTTTCTTTAAATTTCGCAGAACATCTTATAATCCAACTAGAAACACGTGTGAAAAAATTGGGTAAGATCGGTTCAGATTTAGATATAGCCCCCATACAAATGTCTCTCCCGATTTGACATTTTCCGCTCTAGAAACGACATATTGTACCCGATTTTCTTTAAATTTTGCAGAACATCTTATAATCCAACTAGAAACAAGTATGCTAAAATTGGGTAAGATCGGTTCAGATTTAGATATAGCCCCCATACAAATGTCGCTCCCTATTTCACTTTTTCCGCTTTAGAAACCACATATTGTACCCGATTTTCTTTAAAATTGGCACAGCATCTTATAATCCAACTAGAAACTCCTGTGCAAAAATTGGGTAAGATCGGTTCAGATTTAGATATAGCCCCCATACAAATGTCGCTTCCGATTTGACATTTTCCGCTCTAGAAACGACATATTATACCCGATTTTCTTTAAATTTGGCAGAACATCTTATAATCCAACTAGAAACACGTATGCAAAAATTGGGTAAGATCAGTTCAGATTTATATATAGCCCCCATACAAATGTCGCTCCCGATTTGACATTTTCCGCTCTAGAAACGACATATTGTACCCGATTTTCTTTAAATTTTGCAGAACATCTTATAATCCAACTAGAAATACGTATGCAAAAATTGGGTAAGATCGGATCAGATTTAGATATAGCCCCCATACAAATGTCGCTCCCGATTTCACTTTTTCCGCTCTAAAATCCACACATTGTACCCGTTTTTCTTTAAAATTGGCACAACATCTTATAATCGAACTAGAAACATCTATGGCGAAAGTGGACAAGATAGGTTCAGATTTAGATATAGCCCTCATACAAATGTTGCTCCCGAATGTTTAACCGATTTTGGCCAAATTTTACATATTATATTTCACCAATAAACAGACATGGTGAAAGCGGGTCACATCGTTCCAGGTTTCAATATACCCCCATACAAATGTCCTTTCCGATTTAACATTTTTTGTCAAACACATACATTTACAGGATGCAAAAATCCTTCCCGATTTCACTTTTTTACCGAATTGAATTGCAATGAGAATTGTTTGGGTGATGTCCATATGTCCATACTTTGAAATGACTTTGGTATACTACTGTATAATTTGTATTTGTCTGTCGGACAGTTAGAGATTGGTTCAGATTTAGATATAGCCCCCATACAAATGTCGCTTCCGATTTGACATGTTCCGCTCTAGAAACGACATATTATACCCGATTTTCTTTAAATTTGGCAGAACATCTTATAATCCAACTAGAAACACGTATGCAAAAATTGGGTAAGATCAGTTCAGATTTATATATAGCCCCCATACAAATGTCGCTCCCGATTTGACATTTTCCGCTCTAGAAACGACATATTGTACCCGATTTTCTTTAAATTTTGCAGAACATCTTATAATCCAACTAGAAATACGTATGCAAAAATTGGGTAAGATCGGATCAGATTTAGATATAGCCCCCATACAAATGTCGCTCCCGATTTCACTTTTTCCGCTCTAAAATCCACACATTGTACCCGTTTTTCTTTAAAATTGGCACAACATCTTATAATCGAACTAGAAACATCTATGGCGAAAGTGGACAAGATAGGTTCAGATTTAGATATAGCCCTCATACAAATGTTGCTCCCGAATGTTTAACCGATTTTGGCCAAATTTTACATATTATATTTCACCAATAAACAGACATGGTGAAAGCGGGTCACATCGTTCCAGGTTTCAATATACCCCCATACAAATGTCCTTTCCGATTTAACATTTTTTGTCAAACACATACATTTACAGGATGCAAAAATCCTTCCCGATTTCACTTTTTTACCGAATTGAATTGCAATGAGAATTGTTTGGGTGATGTCCATATGTCCATACTTTGAAATGACTTTGGTATACTACTGTATAATTTGTATTTGTCTGTCGGACAGTTAGATCAATTACCATATTATTTACCATACTCGTTAAATTTGACTGAAGATGAATTTATAGCATATAAATTATATGAATATAATTTATATAATTTGTTTGAACTACATAAAATTGCTCCCATGAAATACCTGGGTTTAGTAATCAAAGCGAGGTACATACGCAGGGAGTGGTGTAGGGTATTATATAGTCGGCCCCGCCCGACTTTAGCCTTTCCTTACTTGTTCTAATTAATTATAATTAACTTGAATTACGAAAGAAAAGCATTTAAAGCCTTAGTTCATGAATTTGCATTTTAATTCGCACATACTAGTCAGAAAGAAAAGACAATCCGGGATTGGAAATTTAAATATTTTGTATAAATATTCATGGGCTAAATCAAATACGAAGTAGGACACAAATTAAACAACATAACTACGTTCAAAAGCAAAATTGCACTCCAAGTACATAATTATTGTACTGCATTGCAGTTTAAGACTCACCAATTTCCTTCTTTGAACTTTGAGGCCTCGAAGAACACGTTCGTTTGTGATTCCTGTTTATACACTCCACGAGAGTATTATGTGTTTGTGCATTTGTTTGTAACACCCAAAAGGAAACGAGATAGACCCATTGTTAAGTATACCGATCGACTTAGAATAATTTTTTGAGTCGATTTAGCAATGTCCGTCTGTCCATCTATTCTTGTAATCAAAGTCCAGGTCGCAATTGTTGTTAGAACAAAATGAAACTTTGCACAACGATGTTTTATGGGATAAGGACGAACGCTATTTAATTTGTAGAAAATCGGTTCAGATTTAGATATAGCTGCCATACAGATTTTGCTCCCGATTTTACTCTTTTCGCGCTAGATACCACATATTGTAACAGAATTTCTTCAAAATTAGCAAAACATCTTATATTTAAACTAGGAACACCTGCGGTAAAAATAGGTCAGATCGGTTCAGATTTATATATAGCTCCCATACAAATTTCGCTCCCAATTTGACTTTTTCCGCTCTAGAAACCACATATTTTATCAGATTGTTTTCAAATTTGGCAAAACAGCTTATATTTAAACTATGAACACCTGTGGTGCAAACAGGTCAGATCGGTTTAGATTTATATATAGCTCCCATAGAAATTTCGCTCCCGGCTTGACTTTTTAAACCCCAGAAACCGCCTGTTTTCAGAGAATTTCTTTAAATTTTGAGCAAATAATTATAAAATAATTGAGCATTCTTGAATTGGAAGAACCTATTGTGTAAGTGGGTGACATCATTCCATTCATTCTCTATTTGACAAATTGGGCCAGGTCATATTAGCCTATGATTAGGAAGCATACAAAAATCCTTCCCGTTTTTAATTTTTTACCGAATTGAATTGTATTCGGATAGAAAGTGGAGTGTATCATATAGTCGGCCCCGCCCGACTTTGCCTTTCCTTACTTGTTTTTTTTGTAAAAAAATAGAATAATGAATTTTGCTGATGATTACAAACATATAGATACTTGCATTTTTGGGACATCTCATTTCCATTTTCCTGATGATGTTTTCTTTCTGATGATTTCTTTAGTTGAGTTAACTTTTGTTCATTTTACTTATTCTAATTGATGTATGCACTTCACACGCAACTATGATACACCTTCCTATGTTGATCACTGTTTGGTTTCGTTAATAGGAAATGTTAGACAATCCTTGAATTTGGATTCAAAAGCCAATAAAACTTTGGCTAAGGGTATACAAAAAGTGAATTCCTCATTCCCTTTGTGCCAAGGAAATGAGGTCTTGCAAATTACCAGTCTCCCTTGCCAAAGGATTTATTTTCACGGCCCTTACCTTTAGGTTACAAATGGAAACTTTCTTCGGAAAGTAATATAGATTTCCTCCAATTGGGAATACAATTAGCATTAAAAATTCCGAACGTCTAATCAATCTCTTCTTTGCTCTGTGATCTCGATCAAAAATTGTCCTACATATTTTAGTATTCAATATTAGAATAATGGAAAAAATTGGACTCCTATATTATCTTGTAATAACTTTTCGGTTTTGCCGCACAGTCTGATTAGTTAATATTTTTGGTAATGGTATCGATTGTCGAGATAAACTTGGATTACCAATTGTTTGCTTCCAACAATAAAACAGAAAAATCGCACTTGCTTCAATCCAGTTTCACAGATTGAATGCCTTTATGTCGAACTTGCTGGTTCCGAATCAAAACACCAAAAGAATGAATACTGTGAATAAAGGGTTAAATGAAGCTTAGCCTACAGATAGGCGAGGGTTTGAAGTCAATTTCTCCACTTGACAATTCCCACACGCTCCGCTAATAACCGTGAGAGTCATACTTACAATGCATTGGAATAAGAATAGCTCGTTGTTCTACAAATAGAACCATTGCAATCGATTTATTCGCACATATGCCCATTATAGTACATCGCATCTCACTTGTCGACATAATCAAAAGGTACATGAGTTACCCTTCGAGAAACAAACAATCGAGAAATGACTACACCTGATCTTCTTTATATCTATTTGCAAAATACATTATAAACGTTCATCACAGCTCACATCGACTTCAACCACGCCGCCGATATTTATACTCTACACCTCTTCGTGGAATAGGGTATTATAAATTAGTTTTCCGCCAAATGTTTGTAACACCAAGAAATATTCGAGCCCGACCTACCTTTAAGTATTCCGATCGGCTTATAATCACCAGCTGAATCTGTATGTCTGTCCGTCCGTCTGCTGTCCATCTAAGCTTGTTCGCACTCTACAGGTCTCAATGGTAGAAGTAACTTTTTTAGCCAAACGACGATCGGTATTGAATTTTGAAGGGAATCGATTCAGATATACCCTCCATACAAATATCTCTCCAATTTACCCTATTGCTGCTCTAGAATATACATTTTATATTGGATATTGATAAAATATTCAGGATCATGTTATACTTGAACAAGAAACAGTTAACGCAAAAGTGGACTACATGGGTCCATGTTTTGATATAGCCCCCATACAAATGTAAATCCGATTTACACTATTACTGCTCTAAACTGCACATTCTACTTCGGATTTTGAACAAATTTCTCAGTCCATTTTACATTTAGATGAGAAACTCCAACTTTGAAAGCCAGAAATATAGCTCCATGTTTTGGTATAGCCCCCATACAAATGGGCCTCCAGTTTATACTATTATTGGTCCAGAACCCAGAGTTTCGCAGAAATGCAGTTAAATTAGAGGAAAATGATAATTTTTAACATATCCTAACCAAAGCAAATGAAAATATTGAAAAAAAAAACATAAAATATAATTTTAAATTATTTTTAATAACGTTTATAAGGCAAGGTTACCATTATGTTTATATATCGATATAATACTTCGAGTCAATTCTAAAAGTAAATATTGGCAGCAAAAAAGCTTAAATACCATAATTTAATTCCAAAAGTACAAAATTGAAAAAAACATTATCTCTCATAGTGCAAGATAACCTACCATCATGATTCAACCAATTTGCAGTAAAAGTAAAAAAGTACGAATTTGTAAAAATCTTTTTATTTTGACAATGCAGTATGTATATACCGAATTCCATGATCCTAGCTACGGCCATTTAATTGGTACCTTTTTATCCCCCTTTTCCCACTTTACACCCTTAAAAATAAGATTTTATAAAATATCTATATTTTACGTGTCGACGCAATTAGAGGGATGTAAAGACCAAATTTCATCATTCTAGCTGTAGCCCTTTAATTGGTACCATTTTTATGCCTCTATCCCCATTGTATCCCTTGAAAATACGAAATTGGAAAAACATTTTATTTTTCATGCCTACGCAGTCGGAGGAATGTATGTGGAATTTCATGACTCTAGCTGCGGTCATTTGGTTGGTACAATTTTTATCCTATTTTTCCATTTAAACCCCAAAAAGTACGAATTTCGAAAAAGCCCTTTGGTTGGTACCATATTTAACCCATATTACCCATTAAAAGTATGAATTTGGAAAAAATATTTTTATATTATGTATCTACTCAATTAGAGGAATGTACACACAAAGTTTTGTGTTTCTAGTTGTTGTCGTTTTGTAGGTACCATTTCTATCCCGTTTTTGCCCCATTTCGCCTCCTACGAATAAGAATCACTTTATGGTGCACATTTTAGTTATAGGGGGAATGCGCATACAAGTAAGTACAAGCAGACAGATTGAAAAAACATGTTTAGATACTTTAAAATATTACGTGTTATTATAGATACTTTCCCTTACTACCGATTTCGCCCAGTTGTGATCACAACCTATCAACGACTATGGGAGGCATTTATGGAAAATTTGGACGTCCTAGCTCCTTTCGTTTAAATCCTAGCGTGCTTTCAACAGACGGACGCACAGACATGGCTAGATCGTATTAGAATTTTAAGACGATCAAGAATATACTTCATAGGGTATCATGTCGATATTTCAAGGTGTTACAAATGGAATGACAAAGTCAGTATACCCCCATCCTGGCGGTGGAGGGTATAATAAGAATTAAACCGTCAAGACATGGATAAACGAAACGTGGATGAATTTCAACTTGTAGAAAATGATTAATTCGAGCTCGAGGTCTTTGTAAAAGTTTTTCTTTTATTTGTTTTCAATATTTCGTCATCCATTGGATGCCATCTTCAATAAAATACATAGAGTAACAACAATCAAGAACGTCACAACACTGAGACATTAACTATTGTAGAATTTTATTGCAAAACAAAGAATATAGTGGATATAGTACAAAGACTTTGTCGGCCAACTAACTGTGCAAAACATCAGGCACAGTAACGTATATAAAGGGTGATTTTTTAAGAGCTTGATAACTTTTTTTTAAAAAAAACGCATAAAATTTGCAAAATCTCATCGGTTCTTTATTTGAAACGTTAGATTGGTCCATGACATTTACTTTTTGAAGATAATTTCATTTAAATGTTGACCGCGGCTGCGTCTTAGGTGGTCCATCCGCTTAGTCCAATTTTGGCATTTCCACGTTTTTGAGTAACAGAGACCCAATTGGTGCGAACGGCGACGAATCGAAAATTGGTGGTCATCATTAACACTGGCCGATACAGCTGCGATATTTTCTTCAGTTCGCACTCTACGTAAGCGTGTTGGTGGTTTAATGTCCAACAATGTAAATTTGGTGCGAAATTTAGTCACAATAGCCCGAATAGCCGCTTCAGTGGGTCGATTAAACTGACCATAAAATGGAAGCGCGCAATGAACTTTCTTAACAGAGCACGCATTTTGATAATAAAATTCAATAATTTGCAAGCGTTGTTCGTTTGTAAGACGATTCATGATGAAATGTCAAAGCATACTGAGCATCTTTCTCTTTGACACCATGTCTGAAATCCCACGTGATCTGTCAAATACTAATGCATGAAAATCCTAACCTCAAAAAAATCACTCTTTACAAATAGATGGTTATGGAATTGCGCAACTCAACACTTAATTGACACCTGGAAAAAAGTATCCATAACACACACATATAAAGATCATTGGAAAGCGAGCATAGAATATAACAGTATCTCGATCATATTTTGGCCCACTTATTGTACGGATAATTTTAGCTAAATTCAAATAGGGTATCTAATGAGGGCAAAAGGAGATCTACTATGGTTGAGCAGTAACGGTCAAAGAACTTGGTGCCAAATGTGTTCTATATGTAATTTAAGGGAAATTGAAACAGTGCAATATTTTTTCGGTCATTGCCCAGTATTCATCAGCAGAGTTACAGGCCGAACCATAATTATCAGCGGCGGCGCTACCCAAAATGGGTCGGCGGCGGCGGCTTTCGACTGATTTGTTGGCTCGTTTTGTAATTCGATCAATCCTATTTATTTGACAATTTTGGGAAAAGGGAAAGTTCCTTCATTGTATTGGTTTTTAATACCTTTTATTTTTTGGCAAGTAGTTCAATATTCGTTAATATTAGCCAATGTTCCCATAATTTCATATTATTATACCATACAGCTATTTTTTTGGGAGTGGGAATCCATTCCAAAAATGTATATTTTGTTTTGCAATTATAGGCATATTTGGTAAAGCTGTACCTACTTTGACACAGAAAAGAAGCGCAATAAAAAGGTTCATTCTCCAAAAGTGTCCGAACAGTGAAAATAGTATTGTAATCAGAAGACAGTGCAACAGGACATTCCTAAAAATACATTTGTGTGACGACGATCATAGTTGCGAGATTACGAAAACAGTTTGGGTTTTATAAAATCAATTGTATAATCTACAAACAATACAATAGCTCAAATAAATAGAAAACTTCATATTTTTCATACACAAACTTACCCAAATAATATACCATTGCGTGTGTGTACCCAATCTGTAGTAACACTAAATATACTCTGGTTAAAGTTATAGAATCCTCTGAATCAAAAATTGTGTTTTCATTTGCTAATATTAAAAATGTTAAAATTTCTGCTATACAGTAGCAGTAGTAGTAGTAGTAGTTTACTAAATAATAACAATATTATGATAGTTCAGGACATTTTCAGGGTTAAGCATTGTAATCGTAATTGTTATCATAAATGTGATGATATTTTATTGAATGGAAATATTTTTACGGATATAACAGATTTTTAATTTATCCAATTTCCTCTACCAACATTGGGCTGTGTGATGTAAGTAATTTATCGGAAAGTAGATAGTATATAAGTGTATATATAGTATATAAGTACAAGTAGATATAAGTATATAAGTGGTAGAAGTTAAGTAAATTCTACAAAATGCGAGGATAGGACAAGTGCTATAACACTTTTACATTAATGATAATAAAGAAAATAATTTTAATAAAAGTGAATGTGTCGCATTTCATTTTGTGAATAACCATAGGCAAAGTATTTTTGGAAATTTTATAAAGCGGTCTTAATATTATTTTATTTTATGAACCATTGTAAATTTTGCAAAATAAGTACTTTTCTGGCGTTTTTTATAAACATTTAAATCTGTGATTTAAGATCAAATTAAATTATTTTATGAACCATTAAATCATTATATGAACCATTGTAAATTTTGCAAAATAAGTACTTTTTTATAAGCATTTAAATCTGCGCTTTAAGAACAAATTAACAAATTAAATTAACATTAAAAAATACTTTTTCTCCTTTATGAAGTAGTTTATAATATTGAGTTGATCTCTTTCTCCCGTTTTCATGGACCAATGTCTCCTAAATATTATTTCGGGTATTTTAAATGGAACGAAATAAATCTCAATAAAAGCATATAGATGAATTTTGTAAAAATCTATTTGAGTAGAAAATTCAAAATCGGTTTCTACATTTATTGCCGTTTTTTTAATTTTTATTATTTATCAATTCTAAAATGTACTTGGTTTGTTTATAATCGACGGGAATACGTCAATTTCTGGCGTTTTAGGAAAATCACAAAAGATAACAAAATATAATTATCTTTAAAATAAGCCTTCATTCTTTGAATTGTACCTACGCGTTTTCACATAATACCATTTTCAATGTCCCTACCTCGAACCTTTTATCTTGATTTTACTCATTTTCAAATGGTGATATCTTTAAAAAATCTTTTTTTTTTGTCCTCTATAAATCAAATATTTTGTAGAGTGCAGTTATCCTACTAAGTTACAAATAAATCGGAAATGGTAATTTACAAAGTGTTCGGTTTGACATGAACGCATATCTATGACTTGCATACAAATTGTACTATATTTCTCTACAAGGTAACGGCAATATAATAAAATCGGAGGACAGATTTAAAATTTTCTAAAGTTTGCCAAGAAAATCGCCAACTATTTTATAAATCACCAAAAAATCGCCATGTCGCCAAATCTAAAATAAAGTCGCCAAACTTATTTATATCTCGCCACGTTTGGCGTGAAATCGCCATATCTTACACCATAAATTTCACAGTAGTAGGTTGTCTATTATTTTTGTTGTCAGTTATTTTTTCTTTTGTAATTTTAATTGGGTTGTCTATATTGGTAGTAACATTTGACGCAGTTAGAACTCCGTCAAATCTGGGCGGCGTATTTGCAGTCGATATGAGCCGATGAAATCGGCGGAGGCGCGGCTCGTGCAGAAACATCCGGCGGCGGCGGCTTAAAATCGGTCGGCTTGTATCTCTGTTCATCAGCACCATAATGAAATACTTTAATAAAAAACAAGTAAGGAAAGGCTAAAGTCGGGCGGAGCCGACTATATGATACACTCCACTTTCTATCCGAATACAATTCAATTCAGTAAAAATTGAAAACGGGAGAGATTTTTATATGTTTCCTAATCATTGGCTAATATGACCTGGTCTAATTTGTCAAATCGAGAAGAATATTTGTATCGGGGCTATATCCAAATATGGAATGAAGTGACTAACTTTCACAATAAGTTCTTTTAGTTCAAGTAAACATGTTACGCTCATTTTGATGAAATACGTTGTTTCTGGGGCGGAAAAAGTTAACGCGGGAGCGAAATTTATATGGGAGCTATATATAAATCTGAACCGATCTGACTCATTTTCACCATGGGTGTTTCTAGTTGAAATATAGGATATTTTGCAAGATTTGAAGAAGATCTATTAAAATATGTGGTTTATAGAGTGGAAAAAGTGAAATCTTATATTTCAACTAGAAACACCTGTGGTAAAAATGTGTTAGATCGGTTCAGATTTATATATAGCTCCCATACAAATTTTGCTTCCGATTTTACTTTTTCCGCTCTAGAAACCACATATTTCAACAGATTTTCCTCCAATTTGGCAAGACGCCGTATATTTCAACTAGAAACAGCTCTGGTAAAAATAGGATAGATCGGTTCAGATTTATATGTAGCTCCCATACAAATGTCGCTGCCGATTTGACTTTTTCCGTTCTAGATACCGCATATTGTACTCGATTTTCTTCAAATTTGGCACAACATCTTATAATCTAACTAGAAACTTCTCTGCAGAAATTGGGTAAGATAGGTTCAGATCAGAGCTGTTAAATTTCGATTACGATTAGTAATCAATTACATTACTTTTTAAAAAGAATCGTAATGATTATATAATCCACTATTCAACAATTTCTGATTACTAATTAATTACGATTACAAATAATCAAAAAATAATCAGGATTACTGGCGATTACCGTTACCTTTCGGTTTTAGCTGGCAAAAGAACGAGAACATAAAAATCAAAACTGACATATATTGAAAAGTCAAAAGTTTTGACAAACAGACTACTATGACTCTCATACCGATTTCGCGAGAATCAAAAGTAATCACAAAAAATCAAAAGTAATCAAAAGTAATCTAAAATAGTCAAAAGTAATCAAAAGTAATCTTTTAAAGTAGTCGAACTCATTTTTGATTACTTTTGATTATTTTTCAGTAATCGCAAGTAATCCTGATTATTTTTTGATTACTTGTAATCGTAATCAATTACTAATCGTATAAAACTGAATTTAATCGTATTGTAATCATTACTTCTACTTTAAAAAAAAGTAATCTAATTACTAATGATTACGATTACTAATCATTACTTAACAGCTCTGGTTCAGATTTAGATATAGACTCCACACAAATGTCGCTCCCGATTTGACTTTTGCGCTATAGAAACCACATATTGTACCCAATTTTCTTTAAAATTGGCACAACATCTTATCCAACTAAACAAAACTATGGTGAAAATGGGTAAGAGCGGTTACAAAAAACCTTCCCGTTTTCACTTTTTCACCGAATTGAATTGTATTCGGATAGAAAGTGGAGTGTATCATAGAGTCGGCCCACCCGACTTTAGCCTTTCCTTACTTGTTAACAATAGGTCTATCTCGCTTCCTTTTGGGTGTTACAAACAAATGCACAAAGACATAATACTCTCGTGGAGTGTATAAATATTATCCGAGGATAAAGTCGCATACGTGTTGAATGGTGCTGAGAATGCTTTGTGGATAGGTTTTTATAACTATTTAAGAGAAACACTGAGTTATAGAGCTATGTTAATAAAGGAATATAACTATTAAATTTAGGTTAAAACTCAATATTCCAGCTGATGGTTTTTTAATGGAAGAATTTTTCCCTCACAAGGGCTGAAAATACCCATATAACTCCTAATATTTTAGAGTTCTTTTACTTGATATTGGGTATACGCATTGCCCCTATAACAAAAACGTGCACCATAATGATTACACTACTCAACAAAATGAAAAAAATTTCATGTACTCCGGATGCGATAATTTTTTCTGTGTAGATAACCTTGACATGAGCTCGAAAAACGCAATAAATTTTTTTTTTTTCGTTTGGTTTTTGTTTTATTTTTTTTTTTAAATTTTAAATTTTTTTTTTGGTTAATTTGTTTCGTCCGGCATAACTCGGGAACCACTAGCCCGATTTAATTGAATTAAATTTTAAAAAATTTAAAATTACAATTTCCTTAATCTGTTCATATATTGTTTTCCTATACAAGCAACAGTTTCAAAGTTAAAAATGAATATATAAAGGAAAAAACTTATTTTTGCCTAAAGATTTAATTTTTTTTTTTTTAATCCATAAAAAATCCAAAATGAAAAAAATGTCAAATCTTATTACTTTTACGTAAAGTCACATAACCTATGAGCAAAATGAGACAAAGATCATGAAAATCGATGCACGCGTTTCGCTTTTATTCGCAATTGAGTAAAGGTATGAATTTCAAAAATTTGCTCGACATATGCACAACTTTGTCTATGGTAAGGTTTTTTCTTTTTTTTTTTTGATTCTCAGAATTAACAAAACGGAATAAACAAAGGGTTATTTAATTTTTATGATTGCGTAAGCAAAGTAATAAACGCTAATAAATGTGCGTGAACAATTAAAAGGAAAAAAGGAAAGGGGACTTTTTTAATTATTTGGGTTTTCCGTTGGCTACCTGTATGATTTTTTTACAGAAATGCAACCCACATTTAAGGGTGGTCATTATTCGGAAAATTTAAGACTCACACATGGTGAAACAGGTATGTAGCCACCGTAAAAAAATATACACCCATTTATAAGTACCTGTCAGTAAAATACTAAACAATACACAGTATAAATAGGTCTTCATTGATCGATTTTACTCATTCAACAAGTGTCGACGAACGCGATAGTTAAAATGAGCAAACGTTCGCGAGGATTTGAATGCAATACCAATCCAAGTAATTTTTGTTACATGTGCGGAGAATACGTTTCTGAAAAAAACAAGCGTTGTTTTTCACCTAAATTGAGAGATTCATTTGAAGAGAGCTTCAATTTAAAGGTCTCAAACATAGATGATCGGTGGACACCAAGTGCTCTATGTCCAAGGTGCTACGTACAGCTAGCTGACTCAAGGTAAGTGTAGATTACGAAATTCAAGAACATATATAACTTATTATTGAAATTCTTTCAGACGACAGCCGAGAATCATCATGCCAATGCTTTGGAGAGCTCCGCTTTGCCATGTAACAGATTGCTACTTCTGTCTTAGCAAAAAAACAGGCGTGGGAAAAAATATACGATGGACTTACGCTGCTGTTTCAACAGTGAATTTTCCAGTGCCATTTTCCGAAGAACCAGTGGACCCGCAACCGCCCGTTTCAAGATGGGCATCTAATAATGAGGCGATACATCCAACATCAGATCCGGAGACAGTAGAAACCACATCAGAATGCGAGTCAACATATACATTGCATGGAGGTCAACGCTTATGTTCCCAAGCAGAACTGAACGATTGGGTTAGAGAATTGAAACTCTCCAAGGAAGATGCAGAGTTGCATGCATCGCGCATGCAACAGTTCGGTTTCTTGGCTCCTGGTGTGGTGACAACAATCTACAGGAAGCGTCATGAACCATACGCAAGGTACTACACAAAAAAAGACAACATCTGTTTTTGTAAGGACATTCCCGGATTATTTGGTGAACTCGGGTACTCTTACGATCCAGGAGAGTGGCGTCTTTTCATCGACAGCAACAAGCAGAGCCTTAAAGCAATTTTACTGCACAACGGCAACAAGAAACCTTCGATTCCAATTGCTCATGCCGTTGACACCAAGGAAACATACGAAGTCATGGACAATCTACTAAAGTGCCTTAACTATGAGAGGCACGATTGGAAAGTTTGTGCCGACCTTAAGGTTATCGGTATCCTTTGTGGATTACAAGGTGGATTCACAAAGTACTGTTGTTTTCTCTGCCTTTGGGACAGCCGCGATCGTCAACATCATTACACCAGGAGGAGTTGGACAGAAAGAGTTGACTTCATCCCCGGCAGCGACAACGTGAAATATACACCACTCATAAAAAAGGAAAATGTTTTTCTCCCACCTCTTCACATAAAGCTCGGACTCATAAAAAACTTCGTGAAAGCTATCAACAAAGATGGCGAAGCGTTCGCCTATTTAAAAACCATTTTTCCTCACCTTTCATCGGCAAAGATTAAGGAAGGCGTTTTCGACGGTCCGCAAATTAAAAAGTTGTTGCAAGACCAACAGTTTGAGCACATTTTATCACCAAATGAAGCTGCAGCTTGGAACTCATTTCGGCAAATTGTTTCCGGATTTCTTGGAAACAACAAAAGCTCAAATTACAGAGAGATCGTCGAACAACTACTCCAAAATTATAAAAAAATTAGAGCAAATATGTCGCTTAAGATACATTTTCTACACTCGCACTTGGACTTCTTTCCGGACAACCTGGGCGATGTGAGTGACGAGCATGGTGAGCGTTTTCATCAGCAAATGAAAGAAATTTAGCACCGATACCAAGGATTTTGGAACGAAGCTATGATGGGGGACTATATCTGGTTCCTGATAAGAGAAACAGACCCACAACACAATGGGTTGCATTTCTGTAAAAAAATCATACAGGTAGCCAACGGAAAACCCAAATAATTAAAAAAGTCCCCTTTCCTTTTTTCCTTTTAATTGTTCACGCACATTTATTAGCGTTTATTACTTTGCTTACGCAATCATAAAAATTAAATAACCCTTTGTTTATTCCGTTTTGTTAATTCTGAGAATCAAAAAAAAAGAAAAAACCTTACCATAGACAAAGTTGTGCATATGTCGAGCAAATTTTTGAAATTCATACCTTTACTCAATTGCGAATAAAAGCGAAACGCGTGCATCGATTTTCATGATCTTTGTCTCATTTTGCTCATAGGTTATGTGACTTTACGTAAAAGTAATAAGATTTGACATTTTTTTTCATTTTGGATTTTTTATGGATTTTTTAAAAAAAAAAATTTAAATCTTTAGGCAAAAAATAAGTTTTTTCCTTTATATATTCATTTTTAACTTGGAAACTGTTGCTTGTATAGGAAAACAATATATGATTAAGGGAATTGTAATTTTAAATTTTTTAAAATTTAATTCAATTAAATCGGGCTAGTGGTTCCCGAGTTATGCCGGACGAAACAAATTAACCAAAAAAAAATTTTTAAAATTAAAAAAAAAAAAATAAAACAAAAACCAAACGAAAAAAAAAATTTATTGGGTTTTTCGAGCTCATGTCAAGGTTATCTACACAGAAAAAATTATCGCATCCCGAGTACATTTTGACTGTTGACTAGTGTTATTATTCGTATGGGGCAAAAGTATTTTTCCCAAATTCGTACTTTTAAGGGGTAAAATGGGAATAGAGGGATACAAATGGTACCAACCACAGGGTGCACCTAGAATAATGAAATTCGGTGTATACATTCCTCTTGTTGCATAAAAAAAAATCTAGGGATTTTTCGAAATTCGTACTTTTTGGGGCTAAAATGGAAAAAGGGAATACAAATTGTACAAACCAAATTACTGGAGCTAAAGTCATGAAATTCGGAGCATTCATTCCTCTGACTCCGTAGACACGAAAAATAAATTGCGTAGAAACGTGAAATAATGTTATTTTAGAAAGTCGTGCTCTTAATGGGAAAAAGGGGATAAAAATGGTACCAACTAAACGGCTACTGTTATAATGATGAAATTCGGTGTGTACATTCCTCTAATTGCGTAGACAAGTAAAATAAAGAGCTTTTAGAAAGTCGTACTCTTAAGGGGTAAAATGGAAAAAGGGGATACAAATTGTACCAACCAAATGACTGGAACTAAAGTCATGAAATTCGGAGCATTCATTCCTCTGACTCCGTAGACACGAAAAATAAATTGTTTTTCTAATTCGCACTTTCAAGGATACAATGGGAACAGCGGGATAAAAATGGTACCAACGAAACGGCTTTTGAATACATTTTCAAAATGTTTACTTTTGGAATTAAAATAGGATGGAAATACAACCAACTGTAGCACCTATCTACCAATATTTATTTATGCTTTTTTGAAGATTTCTGTCTTATATTTACTTTTTGAATTGACTTGAAGTATTATTTTTTGAAATAATAAAAATACTATATTTATTTACAAATTATTTTCCGTTGACCATTTGCCGCTGCGGACAGAGTTACAAGGCGACCAATAATTATCGGCGGCGGCGGCGGCGGCTTTCGGATGATTTGGCGGCTCGTTCTGTCATTTGATCACCCCTTTTTTTGACAATCTTGGGAAAATCGAAAGAACAATTGGTATTGGGTTTTAATATATTTTCTTATATTTTTTGTCAATTAGTTGAATATTCGTTAATATTAGCCTATGTTCCCATAATTTGATATTATTATCCCAATAATTATCGGCGGCGGCTTTCGGATGATTTGCCGGTTCGTTCTGTCATTTGATCACCCCTTTTTATTTGACAATCTTGGGAAAATCGAAAGAACAATTGGTATTGGGTTTTAATATCTTTTCTTATATTTTTTGTCAATTAGTTGAGTATTCGTTAATATTAGCCTATGTTCCCATAATTTAATAATATTATCCCATACAATTATTTTTTGGGAGTGGGAATTCCCAAAATTTATAATATGGATGAATTTAATAAACATTTTTGCAATTACAGCTTTTCATGTGAACCATATTTGATCAGACATCTTGAATATCATAATCCCGCCAAAAATGGCAAAGCTGTACCTACTTTGACACACTAAAGAAGCACTGTAGAAGAGCTGTTGGAACACATGGCCGCCCATACTGGTATTGACTTATATAAATGCGACTTTAAAATCAAAATACAATCATTTAACTTTCTATAGACGTCATCATATTGTGGGATACAAAATTCAAAGAAAGATTCACATATTTCACAGAACTATGTTGTCTAAGTCGACACTTTTATTTTTTTTTTTTAATTTTAAGTGGGTTGTCTATTTTGGTAATAGTATTGGACTGAGTTAGTACTTTGCCAAATCTCGGCGGCGTGGTTGTCGATGTAAGCCGATGAAATCGGGGGCGGCGCGGCTCGTGCAGAAACAATCGGCGGCGGCTTGTGGGCTTATAATCGGTCGGCTTGTATCTCTGGCTGCGGATGTCGACCAACCATACATATAAGAATATATGTGATTATTTTTAGAGGTGTTTTCAGGAGTTTTTAGCTCACAAACGGTTTTACACAAGTACGAAATATTTTGCAGATCATCATTAAATAATCCAGTATTCATTTCTGGGGTGACAGATGAATTTTTTTCGATCCAACTAGCCTTGTAGGTGAAAGGTCATTGTATTTCAAAGAGCCCAAAAATACGCATAATCCTTGCATTTCATGTCAAACTTATGATTTATTTTCTTATTTATATATATATATTAGCTCTGTTTCAAGAAAAAACAAGTAAGGAAAGGATAAAGTCGGGCGGGGCCGACTATATGATACACTCCACTTTCCAACCGAATACAATTCAACTCGGTAAAAAAGTGAAAACGGGAAGAATTTTTGTATGTTTCCTAATCATAGGCTAATATGACCTGGTCAAATCGATAAGAATATTTGTATCGGGGCTATATCCAAACATGGAAAAATGTGACAAACTTTCACAATAAGTTCTTCCAGTTCAAATATAACGTGTTATGTTCACTTTGAAGAAATTCGGTGAAAATTCGTGGGTTCTGGGGCGGAAAAAGTTAAATCGGGAGCGAAATTTGTATGGGAGCTATATATAAATCTGAATCGATCTAACAGGTGTTTCTAGTTGAAATATAAGATGTTTTGTCAATTTTGAAGAAAATCTGTTGTAATATGCGGTATCTAGAGTGAAAAGAGTCAAATCGGGAATGAAATTCGTATGGGGGCTATATTTTAATCTGAACCGATCTAACACATTTTTACCGCAGGTGTTTCTAGTTGAAATATAAGATATTTTGCTAATTTTGAAGAAAATCTGTTGTAATATGTGGTTTCTAGAGCGGAAAAAGTCAAATCGGGAGCGAAATTTGTATGGGAACTATATATAAATCTGAACCGATCTGACCTATTTTCACCATAGGTGTTCCTAGTTTAAATATAAGATGTTTTGCCAAATCTGAAGACAATCTGATACAATATGTGTTTTCTAGAGCGGCAAAAGTCAAATCGGGAGCGAAATTTGTATGGGAGCTATATATAAATCTGAACCGATGTGACCCATTTTGGGTCCTTCTTCCTTTTGGGTGTTACAAACATATGCACAAAGACATAATACTCTCGTGGAGTGTATAAAAACCCAGAAACCCCGGTCCGACCGCCGTTTTATGAAAAGAAATCCGGGCAACAGGGTTTTTTGAAATCACAGTTTTCGAAAAACCCGAAAACCTGACATTGCATTGTCCATACTTTGGTATAACCCCTAGAAACGGCTTCTTACATCGAATAATGATATATTTCAACTAGGAATACATGCCGTGAATGATAAATATATAGGCCCATATTTTGGCGCAGGCCCCAAGTGTTGTTATAGTCCCCTTCAAATGTCCGTCCGATTCATCCAATTACCGCTGTTTCCTCTTACTCCGTAGACACAAAAAATAAATACTTTTTCTAAATTCGTACTTTCAAGGGATACAGTGGGAACAGAGGGGTAAAAATGGTACGAACTAAACGGCTAATATAAAGAAATTTTAAAAAGTAGTACTCTTAAGGGGGTAAAATGAAGAAAAAAGGATAAAAATGGTACCAACTAACGGCTACAGCTGGAATGATGAAATTTTGTGTGTACATTCCTCTAATTTCGTATACAAGTAAAATAAAGAGATTATAGAAAGTCATACTCTAAGGGGTAAAAGGAGGAAAAGGGATAAAAATGGTAGCAACCAAATAACTGCAGCCAGAATCATAGAATTCCGTGTATACATTCAAATCTTGAACATTTTGTCATGATCCAATGTAAAATGTGTATTCTAGAGCAGTAATAGTGTATCTAAATCTGAACCGATTTCCCCCAAAATTCAATACCGATCGTCCTTGGCCAAAAGAGTAACTTTCGCCAAATTTCATGACAAGCAGATAACAATGGCGACCTGTAGAGTACGAACAAGCTTAGATGGGCACCAGACGGACAGACGAACAGATGTCCAGACGGACAGGCAGACCTGGATTTTTTTATATAATTAGACATGCCTTAAATATCCTCTATTGCCATAGGGCATCACTTTGAGTACATCATTATATTAAAAACTAAAAATTTAATTATTTAGAAAAATAAATTCATATATAACATGTAAGGAAAGGCTAAAGTCGGGCGGGGCCGACTATATGATACCGTGCACCACTCCCTGTTATTGCGTAATGCTCCACTTTTGTTGTATGTGTTCCTAACTGAAATATGACGTAATGAAGATAATACATTTTAAATCGTATCGGAGGCCTATTGGGTCTATATTAAAACAGGAACCCATGGTCTACTTCATCAGTGTTCCTATGTGAAATAATCCATGATCTGGGTCCAATGTATTGGTGGGGCGGTTTGACAACATTGACCCATTTGGTCCAATTTTTCGGTAGGTATTACGTAGTAAATATAGCATGATCTGGAAAATTTGACCAAGATCCGATGACAAATGCAGATTTTACAACGATAATAGGATAAATCGGATGGATCTGCAAAATTTAGTCAAGAGCCGATGTAAGATGTATGTTCTAAAGCGGTAATAGTGCAACCTGGGGCCGCTTTTGTATGGGGGTTACACCAAAATATGGACCCATATATTTGACTTTCATAGTAGGTATTCTTAGTTGAAATATAACATGATCAGCAAAATTTGATCGTCTTCTGATGTAAAAGTGGTCCCGTATAAATTACTTTCAAAGTATGTATTCTTGGTTGCAATAAAACATGATCTGCAAAATGTTATCAATATCCAATGTAAGGTGTGTGTTCTAGAGCGATAATAGTGTAAACTGGGGGCTATACCAAAACATGGACCTATGGCTTTCACAGTTTGTGTTTCTCGTCTAAATGTAACATGGAGTGGGAAATTTGATCAAGCTGTAATAATGTAAATCGGATGTACATTTGTATGGAGGATATGTCAAAACATGGACCCATGTATCCCACTTTTATGTTAGCTGTCTCTTGTTCAAATATAGCATTAATAGCGTAAATTGGAGAGATATTTGTATGTAGGCTATATCTAAATCTGAACCGATTTTTGCCAAATTCAATACCGATAGTCCTTGAGCTAAAAAATACTTCTATCAAATTGCATGGCAATCGGACAACAATTGCGACCTGTAGAGTACAAAAAAGCTTAGATGGACAGCAGACGGACAGATGGATGGACAGACGGACATTGTTAAATCGATTCAGCAGGTGATTCTAAGCCGATCGGTGTACTTAAAGGTGGGTCTAGATCGAATATTTCTTGGTGTTACAAACATTTGTCGGAAAACTAACTTATAATACCCTATTACACGAAGTAGTGTAGGGTATAAAAAGGTCGAACAAAATACACATATTATAATTAAAATGTTTTGCCATTTTTATTCAATTCAATTGGCGCAACATGCAGTAATGAAATGGAGATTGCGAAGTTTTTTTGTATTAGTTTGTCTCCTCCTTTATTTTATTCTATTTTTCATGCTAGTGATATAATCGAAATATTTTCGGACAATTCATAAAATATTTGGCAGTAAGCATTATCACATTTTCGAAGACTGTATAAGTGTATAACAAAGTGTTGTGGCACAAAGAGGCACCAGGCTGTGGTCAATCCTACTTTAATTTTATATGCGCCTTACAGCTACATGTCTGGAAAATTGCAATCTTATTATGCAATTCTCTTTACTATACAATAAATGTCGATTAAAAATAATAATAACGATTCACTTAAAAGAATAATAAACAAGTAAGGAAAGGCTAAGGTTGGGCGGGGCCGACTATATAATATCCTACCACTATATATACCTCGTATATACCTCGCTTTGGTAACGAAACCCAGGTATTTCATGGGAGCAATTTTATGTAGTTCATATAAATTATACAGTTGCTATAAATTCATCTTTAGTCAAATTTAATGAATATCGTAAATAGTAGAGTAATTGATCCAATTTTCCAGCAGATATTCCGAGTAAAGTAAATATAACATGATCTGGAAAAATTGATGAAGATCCAATGAAAAATATAGATTATACAGCGATAATTGCATGAATCGGACGGACTTTTGAAGAGGGCCTATAACAACACTTGAAACCTGTGCCAAAACATGCGCCTATATATTTCTCATTCATGGTAGGTATTCCTAGTTGAAACATATAATGATCTGCAAAATTTAATGAAGATGCGATGTAAGATGTAGTTTCTAGAGCTGTAATAGAGCAGAATGGTGCCAATTGGGTTTATACCAAAGTATGGACATGTGGGCATCTCCCAAACGAAATTAGCGTTACACCTCTCTGGGGGGTTTGAACCCCAAAATTATATCGAGATCCAATGTACGATGTGGGTTCTAGAGATGTAGTAGGGTACAATGGGTGCCAATTTGTATGGGGGTTATACCAAAATATGGTCCCATTTATTTGACTTTAATTTATTCTTAGTTGAAATATTATATAATCTGCAAAATTTTAAAAACTTCCGATGTAAAATGTAGGTCCTAGAGAGGTAATAATTAAATGGGGCCCACTTGTAAGGGCGATACATTAAAAAGTAGGCCTTTATAGATCACTTTCAAAGTAGGTATTCTTTATTGAAATATAACATGATCTGCAAAATTTTATCAAGATCCAGTGTAAGATGTGGGTTCTAGAGCAATAATTGTGTAAACTGGGGGTCCATTAGTATGGGGGCTATAACAAAACATTGACCTTTATAGCTGGCTTTCAAAATACGTGTTTCTAGTATAAATGTAACATTGTGTGGAAAATTTGATACAATGTAAAATGTGCATTTTCGAGCAGTAATATTGTAAATGTGAGGTACATTTGTATGGGGGCTATATCAAATTTTTTGACGGAAAACTAACTTATAATACCCTAGTCCACGAAGTGGTGTTGTGTATAAAAATTATAACGATAAATAGTTACAACATTCAAAACTACCTGCAAAGTCAACAAGTAAGGAAAGGCTAAAATCGGACGGGGCCGACTATATGATACTCTTATGTTTTTAACAAAAAAACTCAGAAAAATAAGATAGGGCATTTGTATGGGAGTATATTAAAACCTGGAACGATGTGATGCAATTTCACCATGTATGTTTATAAGAGAAATATAATATATAAAGTTTGTCCAAAGTTTGTGGTTTATAGAGCGGAAAAAGTCAAATCGGTAGCTACATTTGTATGGGGGTTATATCTAAATCAGAACCATCTTACCTGCTTTCACCACAGGTGTTTCTAGTTTGGTTTGGTCTTGTGCCAAATTTAAAGAAAAACATGTACAATATGTCGTTTCTAAATCGGGAGCGACATTTCTATGGAGGCTGTATCTAAATCTGAACCGATGTGATTCATATAAAATAGTGTACGTCCTAAATCCTTAAAACTTACTTTTGCCAAGTTTTTTTTAAGGGCGGACAACAACTACGACCTGTATTTTGATTACAACAATAGATGGACAGACGGACATTGCTAAATCACTCAGAAAGTGAGTCTATCTCATTTCCTATTGGTTGTTACAAACAAATGCACAAAGTCATAATACCATAGTGTAGGATACAAAAAGGGTCTGGCCAGAGCCTGGTGTCATCCCAGATCCTGTTAAAGTATAAAGTTTTTATAGAACATCGGAAAAATAGAATGATTTTAGTGGATTATGGGGAAAAATATCAATACAATTTTTTAAAAAAATTTAAACCAACATTTTAAAATCGGCAATAGTTGTGGAAACTTTAATGCCTGTAGCTCTGCAAATACAAAATTAAGACATTTTCCAAAGACGCATGTACAATATTTTTAACGAAGAATATTTCTTGAAATTTAAAAAAATTTCAGTCATGAGAAAGCTTTTTAGTCGGTTTGATATGGAAAATTTTGTTTTTTTTTTTTTTCTCAAACTCAGACACATAATTTGGGGATTAAAATGTTTGTATGTCGCAGCTCCACGGAACCGAACGAGTGCAGTGGAAAGAACGGATATGAAGCACGCTTTTGCAGTAATTAAGGAAAGTTATTGGTAGCAGATACACATTTATTTTAAATTAATTAGGGGTATACCGATTAAATGTGTGTTTCTAATGTGCCTCCTCAGACGTTTCGGGGCCTATTGCAAAATCCCAGTCACTGCTTGGGACAAAAGCCTCACAATGAAATAAATTGTTTGTTAATGAAGTTTAAAACCACAGCCACTATTTCGTATTCGATCAATTTAGTGGAATCCTTCAATCCTGTCAATAATCCATATGGTATAGCAGCCAAAAACTCAAAACCCTCTTACACTCACGAGCCTTCAACTAAAACCAAAAATTAATGGGATAAAAAGCTCGCAATGATATAAATTGTTTTTTATAGAAATTTACATGCACAGCCACACTTTCGTATTCGGTGAATTTAATGCAATCCTTCAATCCTGTCGATAATCCTTATGGTATACACTCACGAGCCTTAAATTAATATCGAAAATGAATGGTGAAATAAATCCCGCACAGAAACTTAATTGTTACTATGTCTATAGCACACATACAGACAAGAAAGCATGCGGCTTTTCTTTCCTTAATTACTTGGAGGAAGTTGGGTAGTTGCTGCTATAAAAATTTTTTTTTTAATTAGCTTCGAACCCATAGTAAACATCATGTCGATAAAAACACCAGGAGAAAAGCCCACTTAAGATTAGATTAGATTTGAAATCATATTAAATGCAATAAGAAACCGCACTAAGAAAACATATATATTTTTTGTTTATCACGGCTTCTGCCTGATGATGTATGAGCTAAACGCTCCTGAAAATACGTCTAATAATGCGACCAACGAGTTACTCTAAGCCAAGTAAATTTTTTTTTGCAGATCATCAATGCACAACCCAATCTTCATTTCTGGGGGTGACCGCTGCAACTTATTTCTGTGATCCATCCTAATGTATATAATGACATGGTGGTGACAATAGGTTATAACATTTTTTGGGGATTTATTCATTATACCCTACACCACTTCGTGGACTAGGGTGATTTTTTAAGAGCTTGATAACTTTTTTTAAAAAAAAAAACGCATAAAATTTGCAAAATCTCATCGGTTCTTTATTTGAAACGTTAGATTGGTCCATGACATTTACTTTTTGAAGATAATTTCATTTAAATGTTGACCGCGGCTGCGTCTTAGGTGGTCCATCCGCTTAGTCCAATTTTGGCATTTCCACGTTTTTGAGTAACAGAGACCCAATTGGTGCGAACGGCGACGAATCAAAAATTGGTGGTCATCATTAACACTGGCCGATACAGCTGCGATATTTTCTTCAGTTCGCACTCTACGTAAGCGTGTTGGTGGTTTAATGTCCAACAATGTAAATTTGGTGCGAAATTTAGTCACAATAGCCCGAATAGCCGCTTCAGTGGGTCGATTAAACTGACCATAAAATGGAAGCGCGCAATGAACTTTCTTAACAGAGCACGCATTTTGATAATAAAATTCAATAATTTGCAAGCGTTGTTCGTTTGTAAGACGATTCATGATGAAATGTCAAAGCATACTGAGCATCTTTCTTTTTGTCACCATGTCTGAAATCCCACGTGATCTGTCAAATACTAATGCATGAAAATCCTAACCTCAAAAAAATCACTCTTTATAAGATAGTTTCACGCCAAATGTTTGTAACACCAAGAAATAATTGAGCTAGACCCACCTTTAAGTATACGGATCGGCTTAGAATCATCAGCTGAATCGATTTAACGATGTCTGTCTGTCCGTCCGTCCGTCCGTCTGCTGACCATCTAAGCTTGTTCGCATTCTACAGGTCGCAAATGTGGTCCGATTGTCATAAAATTTGGAAGAAGTTGTTTTTTGGGACCAAGGACGATTGGTATTGAATTTGGAGGAAATCGGTTCAGATTTAGATATAGCCCCCATACAAATGTCGCTCCCGATTTGATTTTTTCCGCTTAGAAACCACATATTGTACCCGATTTTCTTTATATTTGGCACAACATCTTATAATCCAACTAGAAAAACCTATGCAAAAATTGGGTAAGATCGGTTCCGATTTAGATATAGCCCCCATACAAATCTCGCTCCCGATTTGACATTTTCCGCTCTAGAAACCCCATATTGTACTCGATTTTCTTTAAATTTAGCACAACAACTTATAATCCAACTAGAAACACATATGCAGAAATTAGGTAAGATCGGTTCAGATTTAGATATAGCCCCCATACAAATCTCGCTCCCGATTTGACTTTTTCCGCTCTAGAAACCACATATTGTACCCGAATTTCTTTAAATTTGGCACAACATCTTATAATCCAGCTAGAAAAAACTATGCAAAAATTGATTAAGATCGGTTCAGATTTAGATATAGCCCCCATACAAATCTCGTTCCCGATTTGACATTTTCCGCTCTAGAAACCCCATATTGTACTCGATTTTCTTTAAATTTAGCACAACGTCTTATAATCCAACTAGAAACACATATGCAGAAATTCGGTAAGATCGGTTCAGATTTAGATATAGCCACATATTGTATCCGATTTTCTATAAAATAGACACAACATTTTATAATCGAAATAGAAACACCTATGCTGAAAGTGGGTATGATCGGTTCAGATTTAGATATAGCCCCCATACAAATGTCGCTCCCGATTTCATTTTTTCCGCTTTAGAAACCACATATTGTACCCGATTTTCTTTAAAATTGGCACAACATCTAAAAATCCAACTAAAACAAGTAAGGAAAGGCTAAAGTCGGGCGGGGCCGACTATATAATAGCCTACACCACTCCCTGCGTATGTACCCCGGTAACCCAGGTATTTCATGGGAGCAATTTTATGTAGTTCATACAAATTATATAAATTATATGAATATAATTTATATGCTATAAATACATCTTTAGTAAAATTTAACGAATATGGTAAATAATATGGTAATTGATCCAATTGTCCGACAGACAAATACAAATTATACAGCAGTATACCAAAGTCATACCAAAGTATGGACATATGGGCATCACCCAAACAATTCTCATTGCAATTCAATTCGGTAAAAATTGAAATCGGGAAGGATTTTTGCATCCTGTAAATGTATGTGTTTGACAAAAAATGTTAAATCGGAAAGGACATTTATGTGGGGGTATATTGAAACCTGGAACGATGTGACCCGCATTCACCATGTCTGTTTATTGGTGAAATATAATATGTAAAATATGGCCAAAATCGGTTAAACATTTGGGAGCAACATTTGTATGAGGGCTATATCTAAATCTGAACCGATCTTACCCAATTTTTGCATACGTGTTTCTAGTTTGATTATAAGATGTTCTGCAAAATTTAAAGAGAATCGGGTACAATATGTCGTTTCTAGGGCGGAAAATGTCAAATCGGGAGCGACATTTGTATGGGGGCTATATCTAAATCTGAACCGATCTTACCCAATTTTTGCATAGGTGTTTCTGGTTGGATTATAAGATGTTGTGCCAAATTTAAAGAAAATCGGGTACAATATGTGGTTTCTAGAGCGGAAAAAGTCAAATCGGAAGCGAGATTTGTATGGGGGCTATATCTAAATCTGAACCGATCTTACCTAATTTCTGCATATGTGTTTCTAGTTGGATTATAAGTTGTTGTGCTAAATTTAAAGAAAATCGAGTACAATATGGGGTTTCTAGAGCGGAAAATGTCAAATCGGGAGCGAGATTTGTATGGGGGCTATATCTAACTCGGAACCGATCTTACCCAATTTTTGCATAGGTTTTTCTAGTTGGATTATAAGATGTTGTGCCAAATTAAAGAAAATCGGGTACAATATGTGGTTTCTAGAGCGGAAATTTCAAATCAAATGTGTACGTGTTTCTAGTTGGATTCTAAGATGTTGTGCCAATTTTAAATAGAATCGGTTACAATATGTCGTTTCTAGAGCGGAAATTTCAAATCGGAAGTGACATTTGTATGGGGGCTATATCTAAATCTGAACCGATATTACCCAATTTCTGCATAGGTGTTTCTGGTTGGATTATAAGATGTTGTGCCAAATTTAAAGAAAATCGGGTACAATATGTGGTTTCTAAAGCGGAAAAAGTGAAATCGGGAGCGACATTTGTATGGGGGCTATATCTAAATCTGAACCGATCTTACCCAATTTTTGCATAGGTGTTTCTAGTTGGATTATAAGATGTTGTGCCAATTTTAAAGAAAATCGGGAACAATATGTGGTTTCTAAAGCGGAAAAAGTGAAATAGGAAGCGACATTTGTATGGGGGCTATATCTAAATCTGAACCGATCTTACCCAATTTCGGCATAGGTGTTTCTAGTTGGATTATAAGATGGTGTACCAAATTTAAAGAAAATCGGGTACAATATGTGGTTTCTAGAGCGGAAAATGTCAAATCGGGACCGACATTTGTATGGGGGCTATATCTAAATCTGAACCGATCTTACCCAATTTTTGCATAGGTGTTTCTAGTTGGATTATAAGATGGTGTACCAATTTTAAAGAAAATCGGGTACAATATGTGGTTTCTAAAGCGGAAAAAGTGAAATAGGGAGCGACATTTGTATGGGGGCTATATCTAAATCTGAACCGATCTCACCCAATTTCGGCATAGGTGTTTCTAGTTGGATTATAAGATGTTGTACCAAATTTATAGAAAATCGGGAACAATATATGGTTTCTAAAGCGGAAAAAGTGAAATAGGAAGCGAAATTTGTATGGGGGCTATATCTAAATCTGAACCGATCTTACCCAATTTCGGCATAGGTGTTTCTAGTTGGATTATAAGATGTTGTACCAAATTTGAAGAAAATCGGGTACAATATGTCGTTTCTAGAACGGAAAATGTCAAATCGGGAGCGACATTTGTATGGGGGCTATATCTAAATCTGAACCGATCTTACCCAATTTTTGCATACGTGTTTCTAGTTCGATTATAAGATGTTCTGCAAAATTTAAAGAAAATCGGCTACAATATGTCGTTTCTAGAGCGGAAAATGTCAAATCGGGAGCGACATTTGTATGGGGGCTATATCTAAATCTGAACCGATCTCACCCAATTTCGGCATAGGTGTTTCTAGTTGGATTATAAGATGTTGTGCCAATTTTAAAGAAAATCGGGTACAATATGTGGTTTCTAAAGCGGAAAAAGTGAAATAGGGAGCGACATTTGTATGGGGGCTATATCTATATCTGAACCGCTCTTACCCAATTTCGGCATAGGTATTTCTAGTTGGATTATAAGATGTTGTACCAAAGTTAAAGAAAATCGGGTACAATATGTGGTTTCTAGAGCGGAAAATGTCAAATCGGGACCGACATTTGTATGGGGGCTATATCTAAATCTGAACCGATCTTACCCAATTTTTGCATAGGTGTTTCTAGTTGGATTATAAGATGTTGTGCCAATTTTAAAGAAAATCGGGAACAATATGTGGTTTTTAAAGCGGAAAAAGTGAAATAGGAAGCGAAATTTGTATGGGGGCTATATCTAAATCTGAACCGATCTTACCCAATTTCGGCATAGGTGTTTCTAGTTGGATTATAAGATGTTGTACCAAATTTAAAGAAAATCGGGTACAATATGTGGTTTCTAGAGCGGAAAATGTCAAATCGGGACCGACATTTGTATGGGGGCTATATCTAAATCTGAACCGATCTTACCCAATTTTTGCATAGGTGTTTCTAGTTGGATTATAAGATGGTGTACCAATTTTAAAGAAAATCGGGTACAATATGTGGTTTCTAAAGCGGAAAAAGTGAAATAGGGAGCGACATTTGTATGGGGGCTATATCTAAATCTGAACCGATCTCACCCAATTTCGGCATAGGTGTTTCTAGTTGGATTATAAGATGTTGTACCAAATTTATAGAAAATCGGGTACAATATGTGGTTTCTAGAGCGGAAAATGTCAAATCGGGACCGACATTTGTATGGGGGCTATATCTAAAACTGAACCGATCTTACCCAATTTCTGCATAGGTGTTTCTAGTTGGATTATAAGATGGTGTACCTATTTTAAAGAACTTCGGGTATAATATGTGGTTTCTAAAGCGGAAAAAGTGAAATAGGGAGCGACATTTGTATGGGGGCTATATCTAAATCTGAACCGATCTTACCCAATTTCGGCATAGGTGTTTCTAGTTGGATTATAAGATGTTGTACCAAATTCATAGAAAATCGGGTATAATATGTGGTTTCTAGAGCGGAAAATGTCAAATCGGGACCGACATTTGTATGGGGGCTATATCTAAATCTGAACCGATCTTACCCAATTTTTGCATAGGTTTTTCTAGTTGGATTATAAGATGTTGTGCCAAATTTAAAGAAAATCGGGTACAATATGTGGTTTCTAGAGCGGAAATTTCAAATCAAATGTGTACGTGTTTCTAGTTGGATTCTAAGATGTTGTGCCAATTTTAAATAGAATCGGTTACAATATGTCGTTTCTAGAGCGGAAATTTCAAATCGGGAGTGACATTTGTATGGGGGCTATATCTAAATCTGAACCGATATTACCCAATTTCTGCATAGGTGTTTCTGGTTGGATTATAAGATGTTGTGCCAAATTTAAAGAAAATCGGGTACAATATGTGGTTTCTAAAGCGGAAAAAGTGAAATCGGGAGCGACATTTGTATGGGGGCTATATCTAAATCTGAACCGATCTTACCCAATTTCTGCATAGGTGTTTCTAGTTGGATTATAAGATGTTGTGCCAAATTTAAAGAAAAATCGGGTACAAGATGTGGTTTCTAGACCGGAAAATCTCAAATCGGGAGCGACATTTGTATGGGGGCTATATCTAAATCTGAACCGATTTCCTCCAAATTCAACACCGATGGTCCTTAGCCAGAAAAAATAACTTCTGCCTAGTTTCATGATAATCGGACAACAATTGCCAATTACCTGTAGAGTGCGCACAAGCTTAGATGGACAGCAGACGGACGGACGGACGGACAGACATCGTTAAATCGACTCAGCTGGTGATTCTAAGCCGATCCGTATACTTAAAGGTGGGTCTAGCTCGATTATTTCTTGGTGTTACAAACATTTGGCGCGAAACTAACTTATAATACCCTAGACCACGAAGTGGTGTAGGGTATAATATATATATTTCGCAACGAGCCTGTTACAGAATTCATATAATAAAGCGCAATGTGAGATCAATTCAAACATCTTTTCAAGTTTCAAAATTAATTATAGATCAGATATTTCTTATTTTATTGGAAAATGTAAACGCGACGGAGAACGATCGTTCACATTAATAGTGAGTAGAGCATTACATGATATGTTTGTTCTTTGTCCTGACGCTTCGACTTTAAATTCTTTATTCTTGACGTTCGGATACACGCCTAAAATCTATTTTTCCCTGATTTTAATTTTTTTCATATGGACCTTGACAGGAAAAATCCTTTTCGGATTGATTTGGATTTTTAGTCTACATCCGAACGCAGCTTATTTTGTCATCCAACTGCAATATTGGACATACCTGATTAAAAGCTATGTGATCTAAATTGTTATACAACATTTTTAATTTTATTGTGGAGATAATGGGAAAAAATATGCGAGGAAATATGTAAAATTTTCTACTGAATTCCCGCGGGTTTCCCGTACGAATTTCCCGGGATACGGAAAATGAAAAATGTGCGAATTCCCTGGAAATCCCGGGATGCAAACCCTAGAAAAGACATTTGTATGGGGGTAAATTGAAACCAGGAACGATGTGACGCGCTTTCACCATGCCTGTTTATTGGTGAAATATAATATGTAAAATTTGGCCAAAATTGGATAAACATTCGGGAGCAACATTTGTATGAGGGCTATATCTAAATCTGAACCGATCTTACCCACTTTCACCATCGGTTTTTTAGTTGGATTATAAGATGTTGTGCCAATTTTAAAGAAACCCGAGTACAATATGTCGTTTCTAGAGCGGAAAATGTCAAATCGGGAGCGACATTTGTATGGGGGCTATATCTAAATCTGAACCGATCTTACCCAATTTTTACATACGTGTTTCTAGTTGGATTATAAGATGTTCTGCAAAATTTAAAGAAAATCGGGTACAATATGTCGTTTCTAGAACGGAAAATGTCAAATCGGGAGTGACATTTGTATGGGGGCTATATCTAAATCTGAACCGATCTTACCCAATTTCGGCATAGGTATTTCTAGTTGGATTATAAGATGTTGTACCAAATTTATAGAAAATCGGGTACAATATGTGGTTTCTAGAGCGGAAAATGTCAAATCGGGACCGACATTTGTATGGGGGCTATATCTAAATCTGAACCGATCTTACCCAATTTTTGCATAGGTGTTTCTAGTTGGATTATAAGATGTTGTGCCAATTTTAAAGAAAATCGGGAACAACATGTGGTTTCTAAAGCGGAAAAAGTGAAATAGGAAGCGACATTTGTATGGGGGCTATATCTAAATCTGAACCGATCTTACCCAATTTCGGCATAGGTGTTTCTAGTTGGATTATAAGATGTTGTACCAAATTTAAAGAAAATCGGGTACAATATGTGGTTTCTAGAGCGGAAAATGTCAAATCGGGACCGACATTTGTATGGGGGCTATATCTAAATCTGAACCGATCTTACCCAATTTCTGCATAGGTGTTTCTAGTTGGATTATAAGATGTTGTGCCAAATTTAAAGAAAAATCGGGTACAAGATGTGGTTTCTAGACCGGAAAATCTCAAATCGGGAGCGACATTTGTATGGGGGCTATATCTAAATCTGAACCGATTTCCTCCAAATTCAACACCGATGGTCCTTAGCCAGAAAAAATAACTTCTGCCTAGTTTCATGATAATCGGACAACAATTGCGACCTGTAGAGTGCGCACAAGCTTAGATGGACAGCAGACGGACGGACGGACGGACAGACATCGTTAAATCGACTCAGCTGGTGATTCTAAGCCGATCCGTATACTTAAAGGTGGGTCTAGCTCGATTATTTCTTGGTGTTACAAACATTTGGCGCGAAACTAACTTATAATACCCTAGACCACGAAGTGGTGTAGGGTATAATATATATATTTCGCAACGAGCCTGTTACAGAATTCATATAATAAAGCGCAATGTGAGATCAATTCAAACATATTTTCAAGTTTCAAAATTAATTATAGATCAGATATTTCTTATTTTATTGGAAAATGTAAACGCGACGGAGAACGATCGTTCACATTAATAGTGAGTAGAGCATTACATGATATGTTTGTTCTTTGTCCTGTCGCTTTGACTTTAAATTCTTTATTCTTGACGTTCGGATACACGCCTAAAATCTATTTTTCCCTGATTTTAATTTTTTTCATATGGACCTTGACAGGAAAAATCCTTTTCGGATTGATTTGGATTTTTAGTCTACATCCGAACGCAGCTTATTTTGTCATCCAACTGCAATATTGGACATACCTGATTAAAAGCTATGTGATCTAAATTGTTATACAACATTTTTAATTTTATTGTGGAGATAATGGGAAAAAATATGCGAGGAAATATGTAAAATTTTCTACTGAATTCCCGCGGGTTTCCCGTACGAATTTCCCGGGATACGGAAAATGAAAAATGTGCGAATTCCCGGGAAATCCCGGGATGCAAACCCTAGAAAGGACATTTGTATGGGGGTAAATTGAAACCAGGAACGATGTGACGCGCTTTCACCATGCCTGTTTATTGGTGAAATATAATATGTAAAATTTGGCCAAAATTGGATAAACATTCGGGAGCAACATTTGTATGAGGGCTATATCTAAATCTGAACCGATCTTACCCACTTTCACCATCGGTTTTTTAGTTGGATTATAAGATGTTGTGCCAATTTTAAAGAAACCCGAGTACAATATGTCGTTTCTAGAGCGGAAAATGTCAAATCGGGAGCGACATTTGTATGGGGGCTATATCTAAATCTGAACCGATCTTACCCAATTTTTACATACGTGTTTCTAGTTGGATTATAAGATGTTCTGCAAAATTTAAACAAAATCGGGTACAATATGTCGTTTCTAGAACGGAAAATGTCAAATCGGGAGTGACATTTGTATGGGGGCTATATCTAAATCTGAACCGATCTTACCCAATTTCGGCATAGGTATTTCTAGTTGGATTATAAGATGTTGTACCAAATTTATAGAAAATCGGGTACAATATGTGGTTTCTAGAGCGGAAAATGTCAAATCGGGACCGACATTTGTATGGGGGCTATATCTAAATCTGAACCGATCTTACCCAATTTTTGCATAGGTGTTTCTAGTTGGATTATAAGATGTTGTGCCAATTTTAAAGAAAATCGGGAACAATATGTGGTTTCTAAAGCGGAAAAAGTGAAATAGGAAGCGACATTTGTATGGGGGCTATATCTAAATCTGAACCGATCTTACCCAATTTCGGCATAGGTGTTTCTAGTTGGATTATAAGATGGTGTACCAAATTTAAAGAAAATCGGGTACAATATGTGGTTTCTAGAGCGGAAAATGTCAAATCGGGACCGACATTTGTATGGGGGCTATATCTAAATCTGAACCGATCTTACCCAATTTTTGCATAGGTGTTTCTAGTTGGATTATAAGATGGTGTACCAATTTTAAAGAAAATCGGGTACAATATGTGGTTTCTAAAGCGGAAAAAGTGAAATAGGGAGCGACATTTGTATGGGGGCTATATCTAAATCTGAACCGATCTCACCCAATTTCGGCATAGGTGTTTCTAGTTGGATTATAAGATGTTGTACCAAATTTATAGAAAATCGGGAACAATATATGGTTTCTAAAGCGGAAAAAGTGAAATAGGAAGCGAAATTTGTATGGGGGCTATATCTAAATCTGAACCGATCTTACCCAATTTCGGCATAGGTGTTTCTAGTTGGATTATAAGATGTTGTACCAAATTTGAAGAAAATCGGGTACAATATGTCGTTTCTAGAACGGAAAATGTCAAATCGGGAGCGACATTTGTATGGGGGCTATACCTAAATCTGAACCGATCTTACCCAATTTTTGCATACGTGTTTCTAGTTCGATTATAAGATGTTCTGCAAAATTTAAAGAAAATCGGCTACAATATGTCGTTTCTAGAGCGGAAAATGTCAAATCGGGAGCGACATTTGTATGGGGGCTATATCTAAATCTGAACCGATCTCACCCAATTTCGGCATAGGTGTTTCTAGTTGGATTATAAGATGTTGTGCCAATTTTAAAGAAAATCGGGTACAATATGTGGTTTCTAAAGCGGAAAAGGTGAAATAGGGAGCGACATTTGTATGGGGGCTATATCTATATCTGAACCGCTCTTACCCAATTTCGGCATAGGTATTTCTAGTTGGATTATAAGATGTTGTACCAAATTTAAAGAAAATCGGGTACAATATGTGGTTTCTAGAGCGGAAAATGTCAAATCGGGACCGACATTTGTATGGGGGCTATATCTAAATCTGAACCGATCTTACCCAATTTTTGCATAGGTGTTTCTAGTTGGATTATAAGATGTTGTGCCAATTTTAAAGCAAATCGGGAACAATATGTGGTTTTTAAAGCGGAAAAAGTGAAATAGGAAGCGAAATTTGTATGGGGGCTATATCTAAATCTGAACCGATCTTACCCAATTTCGGCATAGGTGTTTCTAGTTGGATTATAAGATGTTGTGCCAATTTTAAAGAAAATCGGGTACAATATGTGGTTTCTAAAGCGGAAAAAGTGAAATAGGGAGCGACATTTGTATGGGGGCTATATCTATATCTGAACCGCTCTTACCCAATTTCGGCATAGGTATTTCTAGTTGGATTATAAGATGTTGTACCAAATTTAAAGAAAATCGGGTACAATATGTGGTTTCTAGAGCGGAAAATGTCAAATCGGGAGTGACATTTGTATGGGGGCTATATCTAAATCTGAACCGATCTTACCCAATTTCGGCATAGGTATTTCTAGTTGGATTATAAGATGTTGTACCAAATTTATAGAAAATCGGGTACAATATGTGGTTTCTAGAGCGGAAAATGTCAAATCGGGACCGACATTTGTATGGGGGCTATATCTAAATCTGAACCGATCTTACCCAATTTTTGCATAGGTGTTTCTAGTTGGATTATAAGATGTTGTGCCAATTTTAAAGAAAATCGGGAACAACATGTGGTTTCTAAAGCGGAAAAAGTGAAATAGGAAGCGACATTTGTATGGGGGCTATATCTAAATCTGAACCGATCTTACCCAATTTCGGCATAGGTGTTTCTAGTTGGATTATAAGATGGTGTACCAAATTTAAAGAAAATCGGGTACAATATGTGGTTTCTAGAGCGGAAAATGTCAAATCGGGACCGACATTTGTATGGGGGCTATATCTAAATCTGAACCGATCTTACCCAATTTTTGCATAGGTGTTTCTAGTTGGATTATAAGATGGTGTACCAATTTTAAAGAAAATCGGGTACAATATGTGGTTTCTAAAGCGGAAAAAGTGAAATAGGGAGCGACATTTGTATGGGGGCTATATCTAAATCTGAACCGATCTCACCCAATTTCGGCATAGGTGTTTCTAGTTGGATTATAAGATGTTGTACCAAATTTATAGAAAATCGGGAACAATATATGGTTTCTAAAGCGGAAAAAGTGAAATAGGAAGCGAAATTTGTATGGGGGCTATATCTAAATCTGAACCGATCTTACCCAATTTCGGCATAGGTGTTTCTAGTTGGATTATAAGATGTTGTACCAAATTTGAAGAAAATCGGGTACAATATGTCGTTTCTAGAACGGAAAATGTCAAATCGGGAGCGACATTTGTATGGGGGCTATATCTAAATCTGAACCGATCTTACCCAATTTTTGCATACGTGTTTCTAGTTCGATTATAAGATGTTCTGCAAAATTTAAAGAAAATCGGCTACAATATGTCGTTTCTAGAGAGGAAAATGTCAAATCGGGAGCGACATTTGTATGGGGGCTATATCTAAATCTGAACCGATCTCACCCAATTTCGGCATAGGTGTTTCTAGTTGGATTATAAGATGTTGTGCCAATTTTAAAGAAAATCGGGTACAATATGTGGTTTCTAAAGCGGAAAAAGTGAAATAGGGAGCGACATTTGTATGGGGGCTATATCTATATCTGAACCGCTCTTACCCAATTTCGGCATAGGTATTTCTAGTTGGATTATAAGATGTTGTACCAAATTTAAAGAAAATCGGGTACAATATGTGGTTTCTAGAGCGGAAAATGTCAAATCGGGACCGACATTTGTATGGGGGCTATATCTAAATCTGAACCGATCTTACCCAATTTTTGCATAGGTGTTTCTAGTTGGATTATAAGATGTTGTGCCAATTTTAAAGAAAATCGGGAACAATATGTGGTTTTTAAAGCGGAAAAAGTGAAATAGGAAGCGAAATTTGTATGGGGGCTATATCTAAATCTGAACCGATCTTACCCAATTTCGGCATAGGTGTTTCTAGTTGGATTATAAGATGTTGTACCAAATTTAAAGAAAATCGGGTACAATATGTGGTTTCTAGAGCGGAAAATGTCAAATCGGGACCGACATTTGTATGGGGGCTATATCTAAATCTGAACCGATCTTACCCAATTTCTGCATAGGTGTTTCTAGTTGGATTATAAGATGTTGTGCCAAATTTAAAGAAAAATCGGGTACAAGATGTGGTTTCTAGACCGGAAAATCTCAAATCGGGAGCGACATTTGTATGGGGGCTATATCTAAATCTGAACCGATTTCCTCCAAATTCAACACCGATGGTCCTTAGCCAGAAAAAATAACTTCTGCCTAGTTTCATGATAATCGGACAACAATTGCGACCTGTAGAGTGCGCACAAGCTTAGATGGACAGCAGACGGACGGACGGACGGACAGACATCGTTAAATCGACTCAGCTGGTGATTCTAAGCCGATCCGTATACTTAAAGGTGGGTCTAGCTCGATTATTTCTTGGTGTTACAAACATTTGGCGCGAAACTAACTTATAATACCCTAGACCACGAAGTGGTGTAGGGTATAATATATATATTTCGCAACGAGCCTGTTACAGAATTCATATAATAAAGCGCAATGTGAGATCAATTCAAACATATTTTCAAGTTTCAAAATTAATTATAGATCAGATATTTCTTATTTTATTGGAAAATGTAAACGCGACGGAGAACGATCGTTCACATTAATAGTGAGTAGAGCATTACATGATATGTTTGTTCTTTGTCCTGTCGCTTTGACTTTAAATTCTTTATTCTTGACGTTCGGATACACGCCTAAAATCTATTTTTCCCTGATTTTAATTTTTTTCATATGGACCTTGACAGGAAAAATCCTTTTCGGATTGATTTGGATTTTTAGTCTACATCCGAACGCAGCTTATTTTGTCATCCAACTGCAATATTGGACATACCTGATTAAAAGCTATGTGATCTAAATTGTTATACAACATTTTTAATTTTATTGTGGAGATAATGGGAAAAAATATGCGAGGAAATATGTAAAATTTTCTACTGAATTCCCGCGGGTTTCCCGTACGAATTTCCCGGGATACGGAAAATGAAAAATGTGCGAATTCCCGGGAAATCCCGGGATGCAAACCCTAGAAAGGACATTTGTATGGGGGTAAATTGAAACCAGGAACGATGTGACGCGCTTTCACCATGCCTGTTTATTGGTGAAATATAATATGTAAAATTTGGCCAAAATTGGATAAACATTCGGGAGCAACATTTGTATGAGGGCTATATCTAAATCTGAACCGATCTTACCCACTTTCACCATCGGTTTTTTAGTTGGATTATAAGATGTTGTGCCAATTTTAAAGAAACCCGAGTACAATATGTCGTTTCTAGAGCGGAAAATGTCAAATCGGGAGCGACATTTGTATGGGGGCTATATCTAAATCTGAACCGATCTTACCCAATTTTTACATACGTGTTTCTAGTTGGATTATAAGATGTTCTGCAAAATTTAAACAAAATCGGGTACAATATGTCGTTTCTAGAACGGAAAATGTCAAATCGGGAGTGACATTTGTATGGGGGCTATATCTAAATCTGAACCGATCTTACCCAATTTCGGCATAGGTATTTCTAGTTGGATTATAAGATGTTGTACCAAATTTATAGAAAATCGGGTACAATATGTGGTTTCTAGAGCGGAAAATGTCAAATCGGGACCGACATTTGTATGGGGGCTATATCTAAATCTGAACCGATCTTACCCAATTTTTGCATAGGTGTTTCTAGTTGGATTATAAGATGTTGTGCCAATTTTAAAGAAAATCGGGAACAATATGTGGTTTCTAAAGCGGAAAAAGTGAAATAGGAAGCGACATTTGTATGGGGGCTATATCTAAATCTGAACCGATCTTACCCAATTTCGGCATAGGTGTTTCTAGTTGGATTATAAGATGGTGTACCAAATTTAAAGAAAATCGGGTACAATATGTGGTTTCTAGAGCGGAAAATGTCAAATCGGGACCGACATTTGTATGGGGGCTATATCTAAATCTGAACCGATCTTACCCAATTTTTGCATAGGTGTTTCTAGTTGGATTATAAGATGGTGTACCAATTTTAAAGAAAATCGGGTACAATATGTGGTTTCTAAAGCGGAAAAAGTGAAATAGGGAGCGACATTTGTATGGGGGCTATATCTAAATCTGAACCGATCTCACCCAATTTCGGCATAGGTGTTTCTAGTTGGATTATAAGATGTTGTACCAAATTTATAGAAAATCGGGAACAATATATGGTTTCTAAAGCGGAAAAAGTGAAATAGGAAGCGAAATTTGTATGGGGGCTATATCTAAATCTGAACCGATCTTACCCAATTTCGGCATAGGTGTTTCTAGTTGGATTATAAGATGTTGTACCAAATTTGAAGAAAATCGGGTACAATATGTCGTTTCTAGAACGGAAAATGTCAAATCGGGAGCGACATTTGTATGGGGGCTATACCTAAATCTGAACCGATCTTACCCAATTTTTGCATACGTGTTTCTAGTTCGATTATAAGATGTTCTGCAAAATTTAAAGAAAATCGGCTACAATATGTCGTTTCTAGAGCGGAAAATGTCAAATCGGGAGCGACATTTGTATGGGGGCTATATCTAAATCTGAACCGATCTCACCCAATTTCGGCATAGGTGTTTCTAGTTGGATTATAAGATGTTGTGCCAATTTTAAAGAAAATCGGGTACAATATGTGGTTTCTAAAGCGGAAAAGGTGAAATAGGGAGCGACATTTGTATGGGGGCTATATCTATATCTGAACCGCTCTTACCCAATTTCGGCATAGGTATTTCTAGTTGGATTATAAGATGTTGTACCAAATTTAAAGAAAATCGGGTACAATATGTGGTTTCTAGAGCGGAAAATGTCAAATCGGGACCGACATTTGTATGGGGGCTATATCTAAATCTGAACCGATCTTACCCAATTTTTGCATAGGTGTTTCTAGTTGGATTATAAGATGTTGTGCCAATTTTAAAGCAAATCGGGAACAATATGTGGTTTTTAAAGCGGAAAAAGTGAAATAGGAAGCGAAATTTGTATGGGGGCTATATCTAAATCTGAACCGATCTTACCCAATTTCGGCATAGGTGTTTCTAGTTGGATTATAAGATGTTGTACCAAATTTAAAGAAAATCGGGTACAATATGTGGTTTCTAGAGCGGAAAATGTCAAATCGGGACCGACATTTGTATGGGGGCTATATCTAAATCTGAACCGATCTTACCCAATTTTTGCATAGGTGTTTCTAGTTGGATTATAAGATGGTGTACCAATTTTAAAGAAAATCGGGTACAATATGTGGTTTCTAAAGCGGAAAAAGTGAAATAGGGAGCGACATTTGTATGGGGGCTATATCTAAATCTGAACCGATCTCACCCAATTTCGGCATAGGTGTTTCTAGTTGGATTATAAGATGTTGTACCAAATTTATAGAAAATCGGGTACAATATGTGGTTTCTAGAGCGGAAAATGTCAAATCGGGACCGTCATTTGTATGGGGGCTATATCTAAATCTGAACCGATCTTACCCAATTTCTGCACAGGTGTTTCTAGTTGGATTATAAGATGGTGTACCTATTTTAAAGAACTTCGGGTATAATATGTGGTTTCTAAAGCGGAAAAAGTGAAATAGGGAGCGACATTTGTATGGGGGCTATATCTAAATCTGAACCGATCTCACCCAATTTTGGCATAGGTGTTTCTAGTTGGATTATAAGATGTTGTACCAAATTTATAGAAAATCGGGTATAATATGTGGTTTCTAGAGCGGAAAATGTCAAATCGGGACCGACATTTGTATGGGGGCTATATCTAAATCTGAACCTATTTGCTCCAAATTCAATACCGATGGTCCTTGGCCAGAAGAAATAACTTCTGCCAAGTTTCATGACAATCGGACAACAATTGCGACATGTAGAGTGCGAACAAGCTTAGATGGACAGCAGACGGACGGACGGACGGACGGACAGACAGACATCGTTAAATCGACTTAGCTGGTGATTCTAAGCCGATCGATATACTTAAAGGTGGGTCTAGCTCGATTATTTCTTGGTGTTACAAACATTTGGCGCGAAACTAACTTATAATACCCTAGACCACGAAGTGGTGTAGGGTATAACAAGTAAGGGAAGGCTAAAGTCGGGCGGGGCCGACAATATAATACCCTACACCACTTCCTGCGTATGTACCTCGCTTTGATTACTAAACCCAGGTATTTCATGGGAGCAATTTTATGTAGTTCATACAAATTATATAAATTATTTTCATATAATTTATATGCTATAAATTCATCTTTAGTCAAACTTAACGAATATGGTAAATAATATCTTAATTGATCCAATTGTCCGATAGACAAATACAAATTATACAGTAGTATACCAAAGTATGGACATATGGGCATCACTCAAACAATTCCCATTGCAATTCAATTCGGTAAAAAAGTGAAATCGGGAAGGATTTTTGCATCCTGTAAATGTATGTGTTTGACAAAAAATGTTATGTCGGAAAGGACATTTGTATGGGGGTATATTGAAACCTGGAACGATGTGACCCGCTTTCACCATGTCTGTTTATTGGTGAAATATAATATGTAAAATTTGGCCAAAATCGGTTAAACATTCGGGAGCAACATTTGTATGAGGGCTATATCTAAATCTGAACCTATCTTACCCACTTTCACCATAGGTTGTTTAGTTGGATGTTGTGCCAATTTTAAAGAAAAACGGGTACAATACGTGGTTTCTAAAGCGGAAAAAGTCAAATCGGGAGCGACATTTGTATGGGTGCTATATCTAAATCTGAACCGATCTTACCCAATTTTTGCATACGTGTTTCTAGTTCGATTATAAGATGTTCTGAAAAATTTAAAGAAAATCGGGTACAATATGTCGTTTCTACAGCGGAAAATGTCAAATTGGGAGCGACATTTGTGTGGGGGCTATATCTAAATCTGAACCGATCTTACCCAATTTTTGCATACATGTTTCTAGTTGGATTATAAGATGTTGTGCAAATTTTAAAGAAAATCGGGTACAACATGTCGTTTCTAAAGCGGAAAATATCAAATCGGGAGCGACATTTGTATGGGGGCTATATCTAAATCTGAACCGATCTTACCCAATTTTTGCATAGGTGTTTCTAGTTGGATTATAAGATGTTCTGAAAAATTTAAAGAAAATCGGGTACAATATGTCGTTTCTACAGCGGAAAATGTCAAATCGGGAGCGACATTTGTGTGGGGGCTATATCTAAATCTGAACCGATCTTACCCAATTTTTGCATACATGTTTCTAGTTCGATTATAAGATGTTCTGCAAATTTTAAAGAAAATCGGGTACAACATGTCGTTTCTAAAGCGGAAAATATCAAATCGGGAGCGACATTTGTATGGGGGCTATATCTAAATCTGAACCGATCTTACCCAATTTTTGCATACGTGTTTCTAGTTGGATTATAAGATGTTCTGCAAAATTTAAAGAAAATCGGGTACAAAATGTCGTTTCTAGAGCGGAAAATGTTAAATCAGGAGCGACATTTGTATGGGGACTATATCTAAATCTGAACCGATCTTACCCAATTTTTGCATACGCGTTTCTAGTTCGATTATAAGATGTTCTGCAAAATTTAAAGAAAATCGGGTACAATATGTCGTTTCTAGAGCGGAAAAAGTCAAATCGGGAGCGACATTTGTATGGGGGCTATATCTAAATCTGAACCGATCTTACCCAATTTTTGCATACATGTTTCTAGTTCGATTATAAGATGTTCTGCAAAATTTAAAGTAAATCGGGTACAATATGTCGTTTCTACAGCGGAAAATGTCAAATCGGGAGCGACATTTGTGTGGGGGCTATATCTAAATCTGAACCGATCTTACCTAATTTCTGCATATGAGTTTCTAGTTGGATTATAAGATGTTGTGCAAATTTTAAAGAAAATCGGGTACAACATGTCGTTTCTAAAGCGGAAAATGTCAAATCGGGAGCGACATTTGTATGGGGGCTATATCTAAATCTGAACCGATCTTACCCAATTTTTGCATACGTGTTTCTAGTTCGATTATAAGATGTTCTGCAAAATTTAAACAAAATCGGGTACAATATGTCGTTTCTAGAGCGAAAAATGTCAAATCGGGAGCGACATTTGTGTGGGGGCTATATCTAAATCTGAACCGATCTTACCCAATTTTTGCATACATGTTTCTAGTTCGATTATAAGATGTTCTGCAAAATTTAAACAAAATCGGGTACAATATGTCGTTTCTACAGCGGAAAATGTCAAATCGGGAGCGACATTTGTGTGGGGGCTATATCTAAATCTGAACCGATCTTACCCAATTTTTGCATACATGTTTCTAGTTCGATTATAAGATGTTCTGCAAATTTTAAAGAAAATCGGGTACAACATGTCGTTTCTAAAGCGGAAAATATCAAATCGGGAGCGACATTTGTATGGGGGCTATATCTAAATCTGAACCGATCTTACCCAATTTTTGCATACGTGTTTCTAGTTGGATTATAAGATGTTCTGCAAAATTTAAAGAAAATCGGGTACAAAATGTCGTTTCTAGAGCGGAAAATGTTAAATCAGGAGCGACATTTGTATGGGGACTATATCTAAATCTGAACCGATCTTACCCAATTTTTGCATACGCGTTTCTAGTTCGATTATAAGATGTTCTGCAAAATTTAAAGAAAATCGGGTACAATATGTCGTTTCTAGAGCGGAAAAAGTCAAATCGGGAGCGACATTTGTATGGGGGCTATATCTAAATCTGAACCGATCTTACCCAATTTTTGCATACATGTTTCTAGTTCGATTATAAGATGTTCTGCAAAATTTAAACAAAATCGGGTACAATATGTCGTTTCTAGAGCGAAAAATGTCAAATCGGGAGCGACATTTGTATGGAGGCTATATCTAAATCTGAACCGATCTTACCCAATTTTTGCATACGCGTTTCTAGTTCGATTATAAGATGTTCTGCAAAATTTAAACAAAATCGGGTACAATATGTCGTTTCTAGAGCGAAAAATGTCAAATCGGGAGCGACATTTGTATGGAGGCTATATCTAAATCTGAACCGATCTTACCCAATTTTTGCATACGCGTTTCTAGTTCGATTATAAGATGTTCTGCAAAATTTAAAGAAAATCGGGTACAATATGTCGTTTCTAGAGCGGAAAATGTCAAATCGGGAGCGACATTTGTAAGGGGGCTATATCTAAATCTGAACCGATCTTACCCAATTTTTGCATACGTGTTTCTAGTTGGATTATAAGATGTTGTGCCAAATTCAAAGAAAATCGGGTGCAATATGTTGTTCCTAGAGCGGAAAATGTCAAATCGGGAGCGACATTTGTATGGGGGCTATATCTAAATCTGAACCGATTTCCTCCAAATTCAATACCGATGGTCCTTGGCCAAAAAAAGTAACTTCTGCCAAGTTTCATGACAATCGGACAACAATTGCCACCTGTAGAGTGCGAACAAGCTTAGATGGACAGCAGACGGACGGACGGACGGACGGACAGACAGACATCGTTAAATCGACTCAGCTGGTGATTCTAAGCCGATCGGTATACTTAAAGGTGGGTCTAGCTCGATTATTTATTGGTGTTACAAACATTTGGCTCGAAACTAACTTATAATACCCTAGACCACGAAGTGGTGTAGGGTATAAAAACCTATGGTGAAAGTGGTTTAGATCGGTTCAGATTTAGATATAGCCCCCATACAAATGTTGCTCTCGAATGTTTAACCGATTTTGGCCAAACTTTACATATTATATTTCACCAATAAACATACATGGTGAAAGGGGGTCACATCGTTCCAGGTATAAATATACCCTCATACAAATGACCTTTCCGATTTAACTTTTTTTGTGAAATACATACATTTACAAGATAGAAAAATCCTTCCCGATTTCACTTTTTTACTGGACCGACGGAAGTTTTTCAAATTTTGCAAATTATATTATATTTATATTTCATACTAAGAATACCTACTTTAAAAGTGATCTATATGGGCCCATTTTTTAATGTAGCGCCCTTACAAATGGGCCCCATTTTAATTATTACCTCTCTAGGACCCACGTTTTACATCGGAAGTTTTCAAATTTTGCAGATTATATTATATTTCAACTAAGAATACATACTATGAAAGTCAAATATATGGGTCCATATTTTGGTATAACCCCCATACAAATTAGGCCCCCATTCTACTCTAATACAGTTCCAGATCCCATATCGCGCGTTGGACCTCGATACAATTTAGCCCCATTCTACTCTATTTGCATAGGTGTTTCTAGTTGGATTATAAGATGTTGTGCCAATTTTAAAGAAAATCGGGAACAATATGTGGTTTCTAAAGCGGAAAAAGTGAAATAGGAAGCGAAATTTGTATGGGGGCTATATCTAAATCTGAACCGATCTTACCCAATTTCGGCATAGGTGTTTCTAGTTGGATTATAAGATGTTGTACCAAATTTAAAGAAAATCGGGTACAATATGTGGTTTCTAGAGCGGAAAATGTCAAATCGGGACCGACATTTGTATGGGGGCTATATCTAAATCTGAACCGATCTTACCCAATTTTTGCATAGGTGTTTCTAGTTGGATTATAAGATGGTGTACCAATTTTAAAGAAAATCGGGTACAATATGTGGTTTCTAAAGCGGAAAAGTGGAATAGGGAGCGACATTTGTATGGGGGCTATATCTAAATCTGAACCGATCTCACCCAATTTCGGCATAGGTGTTTCTAGTTGGATTATAAGATGTTGTACCAAATTTATAGAAAATCGGGTACAATATGTGGTTTCTAGAGCGGAAAATGTCAAATCGGGACCGACATTTGTATGGGGGCTATATCTAAATCTGAACCGATCTTACCCAATTTCTGCATAGCTGTTTCTAGTTGGATTATAAGATGGTGTACCAATTTTAAAGAAAATCGGGTATAATATGTGGTTTCTAAAGCGGAAAAAGTGAAATAGGGAGCGACATTTGTATGGGGGCTATATCTAAATCTGAACCGATCTCACCCAATTTCGGCATAGGTGTTTCTAATTGGATTATAAGATGTTGTACCAAATTTATAGAAAATCGGGTACAATATGTGGTTTCTAGAGCGGAAAATGTCAAATCGGGACCGACATTTGTATGGGGGCTATATCTAAATCTGAACCGATTTTCTCCAAATTCAATACCGATGGTCCTTGGCCAGAAAAAATAACTTCTGCCAAGTTTCATGACAATCGGACAACAATTGCGACCTGTAGAGTGCGAACAAGCTTAGATGGACAGCAGACGGATGGACGGACGGACGGACGGACGGACGGACAGACAGACATCGTTAAATCGACTCAGCTGGTGATTCTAAGCCGATCGGTATACTTAAAGGTGGGTCTAGCTCGATTATTTCTTGGTGTTACAAACATTTGGCGTGAAACTAACTTATAATACCCTAGACCACGAAGTGGTGTAGGGTATAAAAACCTATGGTGAAAGTGGGTAAGATCGGTTCGGATTTAGATATAGCCCTCATACAAATGTTGCTCTCGAATGTTTAACCGATTTTGGCCAAACTTTACATATTATATTTCACCAATAAACATACATGGTGAAAGGGGGTCACATCGTTCCAGGTATAAATATACCCTCATACAAATGACCTTTCCGATTTAACTTTTTTGTGAAATACATACATTTACAGGATTGAAAAATCCTTCACGATTTCACTTTTTTACTGGACCGACGGAAGTTTTTCAAATTTTGCAAATTATATTATATTTATATTTCATACTAAGAATACCTACTTTAAAAGTGATCTATATGGGCCCATTTTTTAATGTAGCGCCCTTACAAATGGGCCCCATTTTAATTATTACCTCTCTAGGACCCACGTTTTACATCGGAAGTTTTCAAATTTTGCAGATTATATTCAACTAAGAATACATACTATGAAAGTCAAATATATGGGTCCATATTTTGGTATAACCCCCATACAAATTAGGCCCCCATTCTACTCTAATACAGTTCCAGATCCCATATCGCGCGTTGGACCTCGATACAATTTAGCCCCATTCTACTCTATTACTCCATGTTGTTATATGCCCCCTTTCAAATGTCGGTCCGATTCATCCTATTACTACTGTATAATTTGTATTTGTCTGCCGGAAAATTGGATGATAATTGATCATATTATTTACCATATTCGTTAAATACTGTACAATTTACTACATAAAATTGCTCCCATGAAACACCTGGCTTTAGTAATAAAAGCGAGGTATATACGCAGGGAGTGGTGTAGGGTATTATATAGCCGGCCCCGCCCGTCTTTATCCTTTCCTTACTTGTTTTGTCTGTAATCAATATTTGATATGAACTGGGATACTGTCCTGGCTCAAGACCATTTTGCATCTATATCTAATAGAATGCAAATTTATTTACAAATGACACGATCATGATTTCGACCATGTCAAAAGTCTTTTCAAGTGGCTTCGCAGCGACTTTTCAACATCTAACCCGGCCTCTATAAGGAGATGATTCTCACAAAAAGTCGCTGCGAAGCCAATTGAAAAGATTTTTGACATGGTTGAAATCATGATCGTGGTAGTCTGCAGCCAATTAATAAACATACAATATCCCAGTTAAAATGTTAATTTTTTACTCAAAATAAAAAATATTTTTTCACATTGTCACCATCTACAATACAAATATATGTATCAAAACAAATTAAAAAATACTTTTTATGGCGACTTTTTTGGACTTAGCATAGATAACCATAAATTTGACTTACACTGGATATTTATCCAGACTAAGTCCAACATTTTTAACATAAAATTATTTTTCAAAATTTTTATTTTTATTATTTTATTATTATTATTATTTTCTTTAAGCCGGGATAACAATCTGCGATGACAAATACATTAATAAAAAGTTAATTTTTTACCAAAATAAAAAATGTTTTTTCACATTGTCACCATCTACAATACAACTATATGTATCAAAACAAATTAAAAAAAAATATTTTATGATGACTTTTTTGAACTAAGGCTCGATAACCATAAATTTGACTTATACTGGATAATTATCTAAACTAAGTCCAACATTTTTAACATAAAATTATTTTTCAAAATTTGTTTTCATATACACATTTTAATAATCCTTTTTTGCCGATGACATTTTCATTTTTCTACCTTTACAGAATTAAAGTCAGCAATGCTTTCTGAAGATGGTCGTCTGGGCCAAAAATCATGATTAAGGTATTGAACAGTCAAGTAATAAACGTGACTGCGATAAATAAATTTGGCATTCTATAAAATATAATATGGTCACGAGACAGGACAATTTTCCAGTTCAAGTCAAATACAAAATATTTTTCAAAGTGCTTCGAATATCCCCACCATATTACCGAAATATTTTAAGAAATCCATATAAAAATCCCCTGTCCCCATTTCATATTTGTTGTCCTTTTGACCAACATAAAATCTCCTTGGTCCCCTCATCTGGCAAGGCTGACAAAATATTTGTATACCAATTTTGCGTCTAAATAAAAAATTACACAAAAGAAGTGAGAGGAGTGTAAGTTGAGGGTATTTCTCAGTGCCGAAAACCTTTCACCTACACAAATCACGCATCTCTTTAACCCAGCTGCCGTGTAACATTCCTTCATTTCCTTTGATATTCGTTTGTGTAAAATTGTGTATTTTTGGCGTAATGCATGTAACGTTATCTAAATCTCAATAGTTTGGTCCTTTCGGGGAAACAAGTTTAGAATTTTGATGTGAGAAAATAAGGGCTTTATTGGGCAGGACATACGCAAAAACTTAAATTTTAATTATAATAGTAAATTTTTAATTATAAAAATATCCCTTATGAAAAAACAATCTATCTGTGTGCAAAGTTAAAAAATGACAGAGAACTCTCATGAAATGTCAGTCTACTCTCAATACAAAATCAAACAAACCGCATTTATTCCAATTTTATTAGTATCTATAGATTATATGCCCATCATGGGCATATAAATACCATTTTGCCAGATTTTCTAAGACTGTATTTTATGTCTTGCCGAAATCAATTTGAAAATTTTATACTACATGAAGATCTTTTGATTAAATTTAGATTTACAGCGTCGGGTAAATGTTGAAAATGGTAACCGGTATGGATAATCAATTAAAAAATTAAAATGGTCAAAAAACGATTTTTGTAGGGAATACAATGGATATGAAGAAAACGAACAACAAAAACAAGTTAATTTGTTAAGAATAGAAAATAAGTATAAATGGCGAAGTAATTGGATTGTGTAGAAAAGGAACTAAAGTTTCAAAATTGTAAATGTGTGGTTTATTTATTTTAATAATTAATCTTTGCTGTATAAGTCAATTAAGGATTATATGTCTACTTAGGCATCTATTCATATGTCATGGGTTATTCTGCATCGTCTGTATCTTTTATTTATTATCGTATCCATTATGTCTAAAGATAATATTTTCCGCTGTGTGTCACGGAAATGAGTATCTCTTACCTCTTTATTACATTCTATTTATAACTTGAGGAATATATTCTTCTATCTCACTAAAGATCAGAAAGAAGTTACTTTCGCCCTTTGTTAACTTCTGCGTATATTTACATGATGGTTTTTGGGGCACAGACAAGGACAATATTTTATTCATCATAACTCTTGTCAAAAAATTCGTCAGCTTGTTTTCTTATTCACTTTTCTGTATGTCGAGTAGCCATTCTTCCACCTTTCTAAATATCTTTTGTGCTCTGGCTAGATAATAAATATTGCTGCCATGTGTGCTTGAACCATGTATACTTTCTATGGAGAAAGTAATGATCCTTTGTTTTAAAATATTCACTGGAAATGTTACATAAAGTAAGGTGAGTGACATTTATAATCATGATCCGGGGAATTTTTGAAACAAAACGTAAGTAAACAACATTTTCTATTGTAACAAAACAGTAGTAACAACTGAAAACTGAATGAACAACAGCAAAATCAAGGCATAACCCTCATTCCCGAAAATACCAGCACTCATGGCAAAACTCATCATACGGACAACAGGGAGCTGGTGGAAAGCCATGAAAGGAGACATCTTAGTCTCTACAAAAGTGTAATAAATGCTATACATTTATATCTATATATGTATATTAGAGCGTACCAGGTTACAAGTAAAAAAAAAAAGTTCGCCGTACACCTTCGAATATGAAGTATTATTGAAAGGTAGTTTCAAAAAATTTTTTTTATTTTTTTTTTTATGCCGAACGTAGGGGTCGCGCTTTTACATTTTTCTATATAACTTCTGCATTTATAAACGGATTTTAAAGTGTGATACATCGATGGTTTTGTCTCGACGAGGCCGATTTTTTTGTCTTTGAAGTCATTGAGCTCAAGCACCCACTTCTGGTACTTACCCATCATATCTCAGTTGCTACTACCCTAATGTACCACTCTAATATCAGAAAATTAAAGCTCGCATAAAATCATGAAATCATCAGCTGTGGCGGTCACCGATGAGCAACGCATGGGCCAAAAACACCAATATATGTATTACACTTTGACAACCGACTGTAAACATCGAAGATACAAAGAACAACTTATAAATACATGCAATGCTCTCGGTAAAATACGAAAAAAACTAGTTTAACACTTTTTCTGCTGGGAAAATCGACATACATCCTTAGGAAGTTTCATGATTTTATGCGAGCTTTAATTTTCTGATATTAGAGTGGTACATTAGGGTAGTAGCAACTGAGATATGATGGGTAAGTACCAGAAGGGGGTGCTTGAGCTCAATGACTTCAAAGACAAAAAATCGGCCTCGTCGAGACAAAAACATCGATGTATCACACTTTAAAATCCGTTTATAAATGCAGAAGTTATATAGAAAATATGTAAAAGCGCGACCCCTACGTTCGGCATAAAAAAATAAAAAAAAATTTTTTGAAACTACCTTTCAATAATACTTCATATTCGAAGGTGTACGGCGAACTTTTTTTTTTTGAGGTACGCCCTAATGTATATATCCATTTATATCTATATATGTATATATCCATACCCACATACTCGCATACATTATGTCGCATATTAATGTCAACATTATGGCTGTTGCATACATAAAATGTCACATACACGCAGGCAAAACGCACATGTGGAATGATATTATGGTTGAACATATAATGCACCCAACATAACCACCTTGCACAGTCTTTCAAAATCCTATGACGTGTGAGAGTAGGTTAGGTTAGGTTAGGTTGAGAGGGTTGCCCGCTGGTAGTGTATACAACATCATGTGTATACGCAACCAAGCGAGTTCACTCGGAGACTATTTGTCCATTGTGTTACCCTTGATAGATGATTAAGGAAGAGATGTGTTAGTGAATAGAGGAGGAGGATTATAGTGAGAGAAGAGAAGTTGATAGTATGGAAAGTCCGAAGGGTTCGTTTGTCAGTCGTTATTAGATTGCCTGTTGTTTCTACTGGAGAACCAGCTGGCCTTGTCTATGAATTTATATAGGTGGTTCAGAGGAACATTTGCTATTTCTGCCAGACTGTTAAAGAACCTGCTTCCAAGATAATGTAGCCTGAGCTCCTGCAGTCCGTGGCATGAGCATAGCAGATGCTCCACCGACTCCTCTTCTTCTTCGTCAAGGCAGCTTCTGCAGTAGTCCATATGAGGGATTCCCATACGCTCTGCCATACGGCCTATTGCGCAGTGCCCTGTAAGGACTCCCATGAGGATGCTTGTGTTTCTTTTGCCGAGTGTCAGTAGTTCCTTTGTTCTACTAGGGTTGATTATCGGCCATAAGTTACGTGTTATTCTGCAGTTATGACCGGAGTCCCATCGCAACTTTGTTTCTCGGTCTGCTATTTCGTCTATTTGGTTGAGTATTTCGATGAAAGGCGTGCGTATGTTCGTATTACATGGAACTTCAGTCTCTTTGGAGCCTTTCCGTGCACATTCGTCTGCCATTTCGTTTCCAGGTACATCCGTATGACCCGGTACCCATACAAGTGTGACGTCATGCATTTGGAGTCGGTCCAGAGACTCTAAGCAGTCATGTACGCATCTCGATTTTACAGTCTTGGAGTTTAAGGCTTTAAGGGCTGCCATACTGTCCACGTAAATTCTGAATTTTGACGGATCGAAGTCCCGTTCCAGAATATTTTTCGCGGCTATGTTGATGGCATATACTTCTGCCTGAAAGACTGTGCAAGTAGTTGGTAGTCGGACGGATATTTTAAGGTTTAAAGGTTCAGAAAAGACTCCCGATCCCGTACCTGTCTCCATTTTCGAGCCATCAGTGAAGATTGAGTTTTCCTCGTCGGTCATGACCGTGTTGAATGCCCATTCTTCTCTGGTGGGTATTTCCAGTTTGAAGTTATTATGTAGGTGCATACTGGGCTTGAGAAAATCTGAATTTTTATCTAGCCTCCCGTATGATTCCGTAGCTCCTAAAATAGAGCTGTGCCCAAGCGTATCGTTTTTCAGCATACCGAGTTCTCTGATACGCAATGCTACCCTTGCTGCGCATCTCCTTACGAAAATGTCCATGGGTTGTATATTGAGTATAGTTTCTAGTCCGGCTTGAGGAGCTGATCTCATTGTCCCAGCAATGCCCAAGCATGCCAACCTCTGTACTTTGTTGAGATTTGCTAGGAGTGATTTTCTTTTTACGGCGCTCCACCAGACCAGTGCCCCGTATGTGAGTATTGGCCTTACTATTGCCGTGTACAGCCAGTGTATCATCTTTGGTTGTAGTCCCCATCTTTTTCCGAACATCTTTTTGCAGGTATAAAAGGCGCAGAGTGCTTTCCTTCCTCTCTCTTCTGTGTTTCCTTTCCAAGAAAGTTTCGAGTCCATGATTATGCCAAGGTATTTTGCTGCCTTTGATAGATGCAGTATCTCCCCATCTAATTTGGGGAGGTCGAAGTCCGGAATTTTATATTTTCTTGTGAACAGAACTAACTCTGTTTTCCTTGGGTTTACTCCTAACCCATTTCTTGTCGCCCATCTTAAGAGCTTCCTTAGTGATCTTTCCATGACCTCACTAATCGTTGGTAAGAATTTGCCTCGGACCAGCAGTACTAAGTCGTCGGCGTATGCCGTCACCTTAATTCCGTCTCTGTTGAGGTCAAGTAGGATTTCATTTATCACCAGGTTCCAGAGCATCGGCGAGATCACACCTCCTTGCGGCGTGCCTCTTGTAACACGTTTTCTCACAACTTCCTCGCCCAATTTCGAGTTAATAATCCTGCTTTCCAGCATGCTGCATTGGGTTATGCCTTGGTTCATTTCCAGGCGTCCGAGAGCGGATGTGATCGATGTTATTTTGACGTTATTGAAGGCGCCTTCTACGTCTAGAAAAGCTGCCATCGTATAGTCTTTGTACAGCAAGGAGCTCTCAATATAGCCTACCACTTCATGTAATGCCGTTTCCACTGACCTTCCTTTAAGGTATGCGTGTTGTGCCTTGCTGAAGTTGTCTGGATTTAGTTTCTCCCTGACATGTAAGTCCATCAGTCTTTCCATGGTTTTTAGTAAAAACGATGATAGACTGATGGGTCTATAGTCTTTTGTCGTGTTGTGGTTTATTTTTCCCGCCTTGGGGATAAAGACCACCCTGACTTCTCTCCATGCCCTTGGTATGTAGGACCATCTTAGGCTTGCGGAGAAAATTAATCGTAGCCATGGCAATATCCGGTCCAGGGAGACCTGCAGTTGTGCTGGTATAATTTCATCTTGTCCTGCTGACTTGTATGGCCTGAAGGATTGTATAGCCCACATTATTTTTTCGTCATCAACTATTGTGTTAATGAACTCGTCCGTGCAAACGGAGGGAGGGGCTTCTGCTTCGTCAATGCTGTCGTCATCGTCTTGGCATCCTGGGAAGTGTGTTTCCATAAGGAGTTCTACCGTTTCTGCACTGCTTTCTGTGAACAGTCCATCCGGTTTCATCAGGAATCCTGGAGTGCTGGGCTCCTTGGAGAGCGCTTTGCGAAATCTGGCGACCTCACTAGTGCTTTCCAATTCCTCGCAGAAATTTGTCCAGGATTTCCATTTTGCTTTTTTGATCTGTTTTTTGAAGTCATTGAAGACCTCTTTATAGTCGTTCCAGCCTTCTGGAGTTTTCTCCCTTTTTGCTCTGTTAAAGAGCCTCCTACTTTCCTTCCTGAGTGCCCTGATCTCTGGTGTCCACCAGGTTTGGTTGATTTTCCGAGGGGGGCGTCGTTCCTGGCAGGATTTTTTGAAGGATTCTGAAATGGAAGATGTCAGCTGATTAACTGCACACTCCAGTTCATGCACGTCACTAATCTCTCTGTCCGGAGGAGGCAGTGACTGCATAAGATTACTGAAGAGGTTCCAGTTGGTCTTTTTGGGATTTCTGTAGGGTTTCCCCCTAATTATATCGTGCTCTATATTGAAAAGTATTCTAAAATGGTCGGAGAAGGAACATTCTGTAGATACCATCCAATTTGAGACTCTAATCGTTTCACTATTTGATACTAAAGTTATATCTATAACCTGTTCCCTAGTTCTATTATAGAATGTCGGCCTGTTGCCCTTGTTACATATAATTAGATCAGTGGAAATAATATAATCAAAAAGTGACTCACCTCTTTTGTTGATGTCAGTGCTACCCCAGAGGGTGTGGTGCGCGTTCGCATCGCCACCGAGTACCAGATCGTGCCCCTTTCTTCTGCACCAATCCACCAGGGCCTGGACCTTGTTTGACGGGGGGTTGTCCACTTCATAGGGTAGGTACATGGAACCTATTACCAGGGTTGGTTTGTTATGGCGTTCCATGGCCACCACTGTTAAGTCGCCATCGCTGTAGTGAGATAAGAAGGTTAGATTCAAGTCTTTCTTGGCTACAATACAGCTACGGATTTTACCTTCGTTATGTGGGGATATGAGCTTAAGGTTTCTTGACCTCAGTCCACGTACTCTGTTCCCTGTAATCCAGGGTTCTTGCACCAGAGCTACGTCCGTGCCCTCCTTCCCCATGTGTCGCAGCAGTTCGTCCGATGCTGCTTCGGAGTGGTGCAGATTAATTTGCACCAGCTTCATGCCTCTCCTGACGTCGGGCATTGGTTTCGTCTTCGGGGATAGTGATCTTCAGTCGGTTGAGACCGTACCTGATGACCCCATCCGAGAGACGAAGAAGACGGAGAGATTCCGATCCTATCCGGATCCATAGATCTTTTCCGTCTCCTTTGTCCCTCGCGCGTCCCCTGATGATCTTCCAGTCATCAGTGCCTAGCGGCTTGTTCTGCCTTTTTACCAGTGTAAGTATGGCTTCGTCCTCCAGGATTGGAGGAGGAACCCATACCTTCACTGTCGTCCAACAGGGGATCTGGTCAATAGGTACGATCTCTAACCGCATATCAGGCCATAGGGTATCAAGATCGCCAACTGCAGCAGTAAGGAAGTCTAATGCTTTCTTATTTCCACAGCAGACGATCTTCACACCCTTCTGCCTCCCGGCTCTGTCGAATTCGGTGAAGGAGTCGTCTTCGCTGGTTTTGAGGGCTTCAAGCAGAGATCGGAGTATCTGCTCCTCAACCAGTAGCCATCTGCTTGTCGTCATTCTACCTTCTGGGTTACTGCGGTCAAGAATGGCGACTTGTAATTCGGGTGCTGTCGTTACACTGGGTACGGTTTTCGGTCGCTTGCCATGGGGGGCTTGAGCTTCTTTTGACCTCTGCCTTTTTATCCCAGTTTGGGTGCTGTGCGCCGGGAGGTTGACCCTGTTGGGAAGTTCCGCTACCGGTCTCTTATGTCTGTTGCAGATTGCGGGGCCTACACAAGGCTTGGTATCGGCTTTAACGACCTTGGACGGGTATGGTGCCGGTCTGCGCATCTCTCTGCTGGATGAAGGTCCAGCTTTAATCGGGGCTGGCTTACTTTGTATACCAGAGTGGCCCCGAGGTCCAGTATTACCCGAGTTCATCGGATTGGCCTTGCTCTGGTTTGTAGTCGTAGTCGTAATTGTTTTTGTACCGTTTGTTTTGGTTGTGTCCTTTGTGTCTTTTGAGGTGGAGGGTTTGACCTCCACGACGGTCGTGTTCATCATTGACTCATACTTCCGTACGTGGTAGGTATGCTTTCGGTATAATCGCTTGTCACGACCCGAAAAAGAAGACGGGTCTTTCGTATCCATCTTCTTAAGGAATCGTAACGAGCGCTTATACCCCGCCTCCCTCCTTTCCTCGTCCGTCTTGGTCCTATTGTCGCCTGGTGCCGATCCTGAGGCATTTTTGCCACTTATAGGCACTTCCTCCACTACCGAGTCAGAAGCAACCATACGATTGTCTTCTTCATCAGTCTCGTAGAGGAAGAGCTTGCCTATACCTGACAGACCGTCATTTGTGTCGTCACCTAGGGACACGTCTGAGTCTATGTTTTGTTGTCGTTTGAGTATTGCCGTTTTCGTTTGCGTAGTTGTTTCGTATTGTATGGGGTTTAAGTGTGATTGTTGTTGTGGTGATGATGAGGTTGGTGCCTGCAAATATTTTGCACCTGCCAAAGAGCCATCCTCGGACGACTGTTTGGGTGGATTTCCAGGTCCAGCCTGGTGACCACTTGCAGAGTTTATAATTTTATTTGTACTCATCATGGGTTTGTCGGTGGGTAACTTTTAGTTCGGGATGTTCCGGGAAAGTCTCCGCTCTCTCCATAGGAAGGACTCAGGTTCCTTCCTAGGTGATAGCAGCTACCCATCGGAACAGCCCTTAAGCCCCCGCATCGCGTCAAGATTGTTACCCGCGACGGGGGTGCCTGGGTGTTGGGGGGGTTCAAGAGTCCTGGAGTTTATTGAAATGGGATTGGGGGAGGTTGTGAGGTTTTTTGTGGGAGTGGGGAAGGGGTTAATGCTGGCGCTGTGTGTATTGAGTTCTGCTTTGAGTTTTGAGCGTGAGCTAAACAACGACGACGACGACAACGACAACGGTTATTTATTAACCGCGTTAGCGGCGGGCGTCTAACTGTACGCACAGCCCACGTATAGTTTGAAAAATAATGTTGTTTGCGGCATTAAAGGCAAAGAAAGGCAACAACAACAACAGCAACAATTCCATATTCATTCATTCCTGCCACCATTCCACCATTCCACCAGCCAGCCAGCCAGCCATCCATCCACATTCGTATTCAAATTAAGGCGTGTCCTAAGGTAGTTCATTTCTAAATTAGAAAGAAATATACGACGGCGGCGGCGAAGGGGAAGGCGACGACGTGTACGACTACTATTCAAGGTTTTGGTGTGCGAAAAACTTTGCCAGCTACAGTTACTTTGCCAGCTACAGTGTGAGAGTAACTTCGGAAATTTTCAAATACGAAGTCACACTAATTTTGTCTACTTTATTAGCTTAAAATGATGGAAACACTAAATCTCGTTCTTCAGTGTGTTATAATACTGATTTTTGACCTCCTTTTTTGAAATTTGTTATTGATAATCATTAGCATATCAGGACTAACCAGTTATCGAAAATCTTCGGGAAGATTCATGGTTTCCAGCGAACAATTTCGACTTTACATTGAAGTGCGAAACAATCCGGCGATACTATTATTAAAGAATTATTATAAGATGTTTTCGTCTATCATTTACCCAGACGACGTTATGTCGCCTAAACGTGGCTCAGATAACCATAGTAGTAGGCCCATGTTTCACAAGGCACTCTTAATTTTTATACCCTACACCACAGGGTATAATGTCTTTGTGCATTTGTTTGTAACACCCAAAAGGAAATGAGACAGACCCATCGTTTATTATACCGATCGACTTAGAATCACTTTTTGAGTCGATTTAGAGATGTCGTCCGTCTGTCCATCTATTCTTGTAATCAAAGTCCAGGTCGCAATTGTTGTTAGAACTAAATGAAACTTTGCACAACGAAGTTTTATGAGATAAGGACGAACGCTAGTAAATTTTAAGCAAATCGGTTCAGATTTAGATATAGTTCCCATACAAATTTTGCTTCCGATTTTACTTTTTCCGCTCTAGAAAACACATATTTCAACATATTTTCCTCCAATTTGGCAAAACAGCTCTGGTAAAAATAGGATAGATCGGTTCAGATTTATATATAGCTCCCATACAAATGTCTCCTCCGATTTGACTCTTTTCGCTCTAGAAACCACAAACTTTGACAGACCTTCTTCAAATTTGGCAAAACAACTTATATTTCAACTAAAAACAAGTAAGGAAAGGCTAAAGTCGGGCGGGGCCGACTATATAATACCCTACACCACTCCCTGCGTATGTATTGTATTCTCATTGCAATTCAATTCGGTAAAAAAGTGAAATCGGGAAGGATTTTTGCATCCTGTAAATGTATGTGTTTGACAAAAAATTTGTATGGGGGTAAATTGAAACCTGGAACGATGTGACCCGCTTTCACCATGTATGTTTATTGGTGAAATATAATATGTAAAGTTTGGCCAAAATCGGTTAAAGATTCGGGAGCGACATATGTATTGGGGCTATATCTAAATCTGAACCGATCTTACGCACTTTCAGCATAGATGTTTCTATTTCGATTATAAAATGTTGTGCCAATTTTAAAGAAAATCGGGTACAATATGTGGATTTTAGAGCGGAAAAAGTCAAATCGGGAGCGACATTTGTATTGGGGCTATATCTAAATCTGAACCGATCTTACCCACTTTCACCATAGGTCTTTTAGTTGGATTATAAGATGTTGTGCCAATTTTAAAGAAAAACGGATACAATATGTGGATTTTAGAGCGGAAAAAGTCAAATCTGGAGCGACATTTGTATTGGGGCTATATCTAAATCTGAACCGATCATACCCACTTTCAGCATAGACGTTTCTATTTCGATTATAAAATGTTGTGCCAATTTTAAAGAAAATCGGGTACAATATGTGGATTTTAGAGCGGAAAAAGTCAAATCGGGAGCGACATTTGTATGGGGGCTATATCTAAATCTGAACCGATCATACCCACTTTCAGCATAGATGTTTCTGGTTCGATTATAAAATGTTGTGCCCATTTTAAAGAAAATCGGATACAATATGTGGTTTCTAAAGCGGAAAAAGCGAAATCGGGAGCGACATTTGTATTGGGGCTATATCTAAATCTGAACCGATCTTACCCAATTTTTGCATACGTGTTGGATTATAAGATGTTCTGCAAAATTTAAAGAAAATCGGGTACAATATGTCGTTTCTAGAGCGGAAAATGTCTAATCGGGAGCGACATTTGTATGGAGCTATATCTAAATCTGAACCGATCTTACCCAATTTTTGCATACGTGTTTCTAGTTCGATTATAAGATGTTCTGCCAAATTTAAAGAAAATCGGGTACAATATGTCGTTTCTAGAGCGGAAAATGTCAAATCGGGAGCGACATTTGTATGGGGGCTATATCTAAATCTGAACCGATCTTACCCAATTTATGCACACGTGTTTCTAGTTGGATTATAAGATGTTCTGCCAAATTTAAAGAAAATCGGGTACAATATGTCGTTTCTAGAGCGGAAAATGTCAAATCGGGAGCGACATTTGTATGGGGGCTATATCTAAATCTGAACCGATCTTACCCAATTTTTGCATACGTGTTTCTAGTTGAATTATAAGATGTTCAGCCGAATTTAAAGAAAATCTGGTGCAATATGTCGTTTCTAGAGCGGAAAATGTCAAATCGGGAGCGACATTTGTATGGGGGCTATATCTAACAATTGCGACCTGTAGAGTGCGAACAAGCTTAGATGGACAGCAGACGGACAGACGGACGGACGAACGGACGGACAGACAGACATCGTTAAATCGAATCAGCTGGTGATTCTAAGCCGATCCGTATACTTAAAGGTGGGTCTAGCTCAATTATTTCTTGGTGTTACAAACATTTGGCGCGAAACTAACTTATAATACCCTAGACCACGAAGTGGTGTAGGGTATAACAACTCTGGTAAAAAGAGGATAGATCGGCTCAGATTTATATATAGCTCCCATAGAAATGTCTCATCCAATTTGACTCTTTCAGCTCTAGAAACCACAAACTTTGACAGATTTTGTTTAAATTTGACAAAACAGCTTATATTTCAAATAAAAACAGCTCTGGTGAAAATAGATCGGTTCAGATTTATATATAGCTCCCATACAAATGTCTCCTCCGATTTGACTCTTTTCGCTCAAGAAACCACAAACTTTGACAGATTTTCTTCAAATTTGGCAAAACAACTTATATTTCAAGTAAAAACAGCTCTGGTGAAAATGGGTCAGATGAGTTCAGATATATATATATATATATAGCTCCGTTACAAATTTCGCTACTGAATTGATTATTTACTCTCTAGAAATAGCATTCTTGTACAGATTTTCTTCTAATTCGGCACATCAGCTAATGTTTCAAAAAGAAATTACTGGAGCGAAAGTGGGTCACATCGGTTCAGATTATATATAGCTCCCGATTTGATTCTTTCCGCTCTAGAACACTCCATAAAATTTGGGAAAGCGTCTAATATTTCAACTAGAAAACCTTTGCAAAACATGGGTCACATCGGTTCAGATTTGTATATACTCCAAAGTTTGTGGTCAAATTTTCTTACAAATACAGAAAGAAGTATGGAATTTGTAGTTACTCTCCTCTTATAGCTGCATCGTATATCACCCGGTTCAAATGTAATGACTTTTTTATATCCTAGACCATGGGGTATAATGACTAAGTGTAAGGTATAATATAGTCGGCCACGCCCGACGTTAACCTTCCTTCCTTGTTCTTTTTGCGAACACTGTGCGAACAATGAAGAATGACGGTAAAGCGTGAGGAAACTTACACACGCGTTGAATGCTCACTCACTTTCTCACTCTCACATTGAAATAATTGACAACGAACGTCTATGGAAATTATAATGCAAAAAAACAGACATGTGTTGGTGCTGAGCGTACTGGAGGTGTCAGTGCGTGTCGCTTGTGTTGGTGTATTGTATACAGACAGGTGTGAACAAACACGCATGTGGATAGAGTGAGTAGAGACAGATAATAAAATGTAATGCGATAAATTTCACAGAAAAATTAAGTGAGTGTTAATGTGACATATTTGTAAACAATTTTTACGTTGTCCTTGCCGTTGCTTTCAATGATGTTGCTTCTTACTTTTTTATATATTTTTAAAATTAATAGTTGTTGTTCTATTTGCTTAATATACATGTATATGTATGTACATGTGCACATTCACAATTCAAAGTCATGGGAGAAAGTGAGCTGGAATGACAGGTATAAAAAGTAGTTGATGAAGTACAATGAGGATTGTAGGTAGAAAGCTAAGACAAAGTGGTGGATGGATTGTTCGATGGCCACTTAATTTTCTTAAATTAAATTTAATGTTTAATTTAACCTTCTGCACCTTTTTTGAAAGGTCTTCGTGTTATAATCTCACTATTTAATAATGATTACATCAATATTTTCCCATAAAATACATGAAAATCATTCTAAATTTTAATATTCTCTGAAAAATTTAAGCGGCAGATTCACTGGGTTATATTTACAAAAACTTTCGACGTAACCATATAAAATATATAACAGAAGTAATTAAAACAACACAGGATTAAAAATGTGTGGATATTCTCTATTAAATTTAATCTTTGGTTATTATTATGCGTTATACCATAACATTTCGGCTTTAGCAATGTCCATTCGCGAGCTGGCAAGTTTTTGGTGATTTTTTATAAAATTCTCAATAACTTCCACATATATGGTCCGATTTGTGTTTTAAAGGGCTCGCTGGAAAGGTCAGCAGGATTTTCTATATTTGCGGAAATTCAAATGTCTATAACGTTCACGTGTAAAATATTGTTCAAAGAAGACTATTTTGTGAAATTTTTGGATGAATCGAAGGCCTGTGAAAATATTCTCGTTCAGTTTGGGATAGAATGGTTTATATTTAAAAAACTTTCAACGTAACCATATATCAATATATAACAGAAGTAACTAACACAGCAGGATTTCCTATATTTGTGGAAATTCAAATGTCCATAACGTCCACGTGTAAAATAATTTTCCAAGAAATTTTTTTTAAATTTTTAGATGAATCAAAGTATTATGAAAATTTTCTTGTTTGTTTAAGAATAATATGTGTTAAACTTCAATAAACATCTTATGACCTTTATTACACTATTCTCCCCATCCCAACCGCTATTATCATCGTAATTATTTATTTTGTCTTTGAATAATTTAGGATTTATTCGAATACTTCACATAATCTTTTTACACAGTTTTGTTGGGATTTTTATTAATTATGTAAATGAAGGAGGACTTTACTTTATGTGTGATGACGGCAAACAATCTTGAGAGTCGAGAAAAGATATACATAAAAATGTAAATATCATAAGATAACTTTCAAGAGATATTAAAACAAATTTTCAGTCAAACTCAAAAGAAACTCTGAGAGTTCAAATGAAATTTCTTCGAAGTCATAAGACTTCGAGCAGAAGATGTGGTGGTGGCTTTAAGAACTTGCCAACAGAGTTTGTCAATGGCTTTTTAAATGTAACTGTTGTGCAAACTCATTGAAAAAAAGGGTTAGAGTAAAATATTAAAAATCAGTGTGGGATTGGTAGGCAAATCAGTGTCGATGCGGTCTACAATTGCTCGAAAACCAAGTTATATTATTTCTACTAACTCAACTCTGACAGTCTTTCTGAAAGCTGTTCCTATGCTGTATTATTGTTGCTTTCATTTTATAAAATGTATGTATTTCTTCAATATTTGTATGAACCATAACTCCAAAATATGAATTTCTGTGTGTAGACAAAGTGAAACTTTACAATTGCGTATAACGATTTTATGTGGGACACAAAATATTGGCAACATATTTAGTGATTTTCTTTTTGTGGAAAAATTAGCTTTTAACACCTTTATAACAGATTCGGGTTAATTTTCCATGGCTGTATCACACGTAATAATCGGCTCAGTTTTGACCGAGTTATACTTTTTTTGAAGCTAAAACCCCAATGACAATTAGTCACAATGGCGTATACGTATTATTGTCTTGTGCCTCATTTATATCAATCATACGCCTACATATCCGTTATGTGTATATGCCATATCCGAAAACAAAGCAATCATATGTCTTGCTGTTCGACACTTTGGCATAAATCATGTCTGTTGTTTTGGTGTTGTTAACCTCTGCGTTTTTCGATTAAAGGTAATTATGATGGCTCACTGCACATAGAAATAGTAGTTCAGGAACAGTTTCAAAATAATAAAAAGATAAAATTAATTTTTTGAAAATATCATTCAACAAGAATGGCACGAAAAAATTAAAAAAAAACAAGTAAGCAATGTCGGGTGGGTCGACTTAATGAAACTACTTTCTACCCCATTACAATTGAATTCGGGGAAATGTGATATCGGGAAAGCTTTTGTATGGGTACTATATATGTGGTCTAAAGAGCGGGGAAAGTCTAATTAAGAGTGAAAGTAGTATGGGAACTATATCTAAATATGAACCGATCTTTCCCAATTTCACCATAGCTGGTTCTAGTTGAATTATAAGGTGTCGTGCCAAATTTGAATAAGATTGGTTAAAATAAGTGGTCTCTAGAGAGGAAAAAGTCAAATCGGGAGCGAAATTTGTATAGGAACTGTACCGATGTGACTAGCTGTTATCATAGAAGATTCTAGTTAAATATGGTGTTGTGCCAAATTTTAAACAAATCGAGTAAACAATTTTGTTTATAGAGCGGAAAAAGTAAAATCAAGAGCTACATTTGTATGGGGGCTATATTTATATCTGAACGGATATGCTCCAAATTAAATAGCTTTCGACCTTGGCCAGCAAAACTTACTTGTGCTCATTTTTTGTTGGAATCGAACAATAATTGCGACCTCTTTGATTACAACTATAGATGGACGGACATTGCTAAATCGATTCAAATAGATATTCTAAGCCGATCTGTATAATAAACGATAGATCTATCTCGTTTCCTTTTGGTTGTTACAAACAAATGCACAAAGACATAATACCCTAGTGGAGGGTATAAAAAATAAAAAACACCAGAAGGATTTTTTTAGTTTTATTTTTTTGCTAGCTAACCTCTGTAGCCATCACAGTTACCGTCATTTGACATATTTGTTTTTGGTCTTTTATTTCCAAACCTAGAGTACACATATTAAAGGTACTTTCGGGGCAAATATTGTCTTTCGGCAAAGTTCTTGTTGCTGAAACGCTTACTACATTTACTACTTTCTGGAATAGTTATTTCCTAATATTTTTGGGTATTTTAGGGACCAGATAACCACAAAATTATATAGTTTATAAAACGAAACATCAATAAGAAAGAAAAAAAATATATTACTTGCTTTGTTAATATTAGATAGGAAATTCTAGCATATATTTTGGGCAATCACTACTCAGGGAATATGTTGCCTATTTGAAGGCTGATTATACTCTATAGATAACTCAGAGGTAAATCAGGTGATAATTATTAGATATAAAAAATATTTCTACGTGTTGGACGGATGGCACTGCTGGGGTATCCTCTGAAGGCACGTTTAAAGATATCAAGATTAAATATTGTTATTATTACCATGCAGGTATAAAGGACTTGGACTTTGTATGAGAGTACCTGAAAACAAAAGTAAATTATATACTCTTTTTAACTCGTCAAATCGGTAGCGAAATTTTAATGGAAGCTATATATAAATCTGAACCGATCAGACTTATTTTCACCATAGGTGTTCCTATTTTAAATATAAGATGTTTTGCCAAATCTGAAGACAATCTGATACAATTTGTGGTTTCTATAACGGAATAAATCAAATCGGGAGCGAAATTTGTGTGGGAGCTATATATAAATCTGAACCGATCTAACACATTTTTACCACAGGTGTTCTTAGTTTAAATATAAGATGTTTTGACAAATCTGAAGACAATCGGATACAATATGCGATTTCTAGAGCGGAAAATGTCAAATCGGGTTGTTTCTAGTGGAAATATAAGATGTTTTGCCAAATCTGAAGACAATCTGATACAATTTGTGGTTTCTAGAGCGGAAAAAGTAAAATCGGGAACGGATTTGTATGGGAGCTATATCTAAAACTGAACCGATTTTCTTCAAATTAAATAGCGTTCGTCGTTGTACCGAAAAACTTCGTTGTGTAAAGTTTCATTTGGTTCTGTCTACAATTGCGACCTGTATCGTGATTACAAGAATGTATGGACAGACGGACGGACGGACATTGCTAAATCTACTCAAAAAGTGACTCTAAGTCGATCGGTATAATTAACAATGGGTCTATCTCGTTTTCTTTTGGGTGTTACAAACAAATGCACAAAGACATAATACTCTCGTGGAGTGTATAAAATAAACTAAAGAAATTACGTAATCGAATAGCTGGAATTCGAATATACTACATTCAAAACACATAGAAAATCAAATCATTGACTAATCATACAACACAAAAACTAAAAAATAATATAATTTTCGTTTTCTGGACTTAGTCGTCGTTTGACGAATGGATATTTAATTTTTTGTAAACTTTTGTATTGTAACCTATTGTGCTATGAAATTCTAAAGGAAACGTGTAATTTTACAAAATTTCCCCAACTTTCAAATTTAGCCCATTTGTATATTGTCTAAGCAGGTGTGATTAAATTAACTCACACAACAATTTAGGTGTCTCGATGTCTAATATACTCTAAAACAGCTTTTAATTTAGTATGGGAAGGGTCACGGCCACTTTCCGCCCATCTTGGTGTCAAAAATACTCTAAAACTGAGTTTCATTTCGTATGGGAAGGGTCACGCCCACTTTCCGCCCATCTTTGCACAACTATGTACACTGGATCTACTCACACAAAATTTCAGCACTCTAGATGTCATAGAAGTGACTATATTCGATAATAGGTTTTAACTATGTATTCTAAGTGCCATGCCCACTTTTCCAATACCGCCCATTTTTGGCACAACTACGCACATTGAACTGGGTGCACTCACACAAAATTTCAGCACTCTAAGTGTCATAGAACTAGAAAATCAAAATTCGGCCATGTTCGGGAAACCGGATTTCGGTTTGTTAAAAATTTTAAAATATTCAAACAACCGGTGAAACTGTTTTTTAAGATATAAGCTAAAACGGAATCTTTTATATTATTTTTTAACTTTTTGAGATTATTGAACACATAAACATTAAACTTTATACATTACACATTAAACATTATATAATATTCTAATTTCATTTTCATATTTTAAATAAAAATTCACTTAAATCGCCGATGTTGTTTATTTAAATTACCAAATTATTGTTTTGAGTTTTCTTTTGGGGACAACAAGTAATGCATATACTTTTTCACAAAAAGTATACTAATATGAATTATGTCTAAATCGACGATGCTTTTAGAATGTGAGATAACTGTATCAAATAGTGAAACGATTAGAGTCTCAAATTGGATGGTATCTACAGAATGTTCCTTCTCCGACCATTTTAGAATACTTTTCAATATTGAGCATGATATAACTAGGGGAAAACCCTACAGAAATCCCAAAAAGACCAACTGGAACCTCTTCAGTAATCTTATGCAGTCACTGCCTCCCCCGGATAGAGAGATCAGTGACGTGCATGAACTGGAGTGTGCAGTTAATCAGCTGACATCTTCCATTTCAGAATCCTTCAAAAAATCCTGCCAGGAACGACGCCCCCCTCGGAAAATCAACCAAACCTGGTGGACATCAGAGATCAGGGCACTCAGGAAGGAAAGTAGGAGGCTCTTTAACAGAGCAAAAAGGGAGAAAACTCCAGAAGGCTGGAACGACTACAAAGAGGTCTTCAATGACTTCAAAAAACAGATTAAAAAAGCAAAATGGAAATCCTGGACAAATTTCTGCGAGGAACTGGAAAGCACTAGTGAGGTCGCCAGATTTCGCAAAGCGCTCTCCAAAGAGCCCAGCACTCCAGGATTCCTGATGAAACCGGATGGACTGTTCACAGAAAGCAGTGCAGAAACGGTAGAACTCCTTATGGAAACACACTTCCCAGGATGCCAAGACGATGACGACAGCATTGACGAAGCAGAAGCCCCTCCCTCCGTTTGTACGGACGAGTTCATTAACACAATAGTTGATGACGAAAAAATAATGTGGGCTATACAATCCTTCAGGCCATACAAGTCAGCAGGACCAGATGAAATTATACCAGCACAACTGCAGGTCTCCCTGGACCGGATATTGCCATGGCTACGATTAATTTTCTCCGCAAGCCTAAGATGGTCATACATACCAAGGGCATGGAGAGAAGTCAGGGTGGTCTTTATCCCCAAGGCGGGAAAAATAAACCACAACACGACAAAAGACTATAGACCCATCAGTCTATCATCGTTTTTACTAAAAACCATGGAAAGACTGATGGACTTACATGTCAGGGAGAAACTAAATCCAGACAACTTCAGCAAGGCACAGCACGCATACCTTAAAGGAAGGTCAGTGGAAACAGCATTACATGAAGTGGTAGGCTATATTGAGAGCTCCTTGCTGTATAAAGACTACACGATGGCAGCTTTTCTAGACGTAGAAGGCGCCTTCAACAACGTCAAAATAACATCGATCACATCCGCTCTCGGACGCCTGGAAATGAACCAAGGCATAACCCAATGGACGGGCAGCATGCTGGAAAGCAGGATTATTAACTCGAAATTGGGCGAGGAAGTTGTGAGGAAACGTGTTACAAGAGGCACGCCGCAAGGAGGTGTGATCTCGCCGATGCTCTGGAACCTGGTGATAAATGAAATCCTACTTGACCTCAACAGAGACGGAATTAAGGTGACGGCATACGCCGACGACTTAGTACTGCTGGTCCGAGGCAAATTCTTACCAACGATTAGTGAGGTCATGGAAAGATCACTAAGGAAGCTCTTAGGATGGGCGACAAGAAATGGGTTAGGTGTTAACCCAAGGAAAACAGAGTTAGTTCTGTTCACAAGGAAATATAAAATTCCGGACTTCGACCTCCCCAAATTAGATGGGGAGACACTGCATCTATCAAAGGCAGCAAAATACCTTGGCATAATCCTGGACTCGAAACTTTCTTGGAAAAGAAACACAGAAGAGAGAGGAAGGAAAGCACTCTGCGCCTTTTATACCTGCAAAAAGATGTTCGGAAAAAGATGGGGACTACAACCAAAGATGATACACTGGCTGTACACGGCAATAGTTAGGCCAATACTCACATACGGGGCACTGGTCTGGTGGAGCGCCGTAAAAAGAAAATCACTCCTAGCAAATCTCAACAAAGTACAGAGGATGGCATGCTTGGGCATTGCTGGGACAATGAGATCAGCTCCTCAAGCCGGACTAGAAACTATACTCAATTTACAACCCATGGACATTTTCGTAAGGAGATGCGCAGCAAGGGTAGCATTGCGTATCAGAGAACTCGGCATGCTGAAAAACGATACGCTTGGGCACAGCTCTATATTAGGAGCTACGGAATCATACGGGAGGCTAGACAAAAATTCAGATTTTCTCAAGCCCAGTATGCACCTACATAAGAACTTCAAGCTGGAAACACCCACCAGAGAAGAATGGGCATCCAACACGGTCATGACCGACGAGGAAAACTCAATCTTCACTGATGGATCGAAAATGGAGACAGGTACGGGATCGGGAGTCTTTTCTGAACCTTTAAACCTTAAAATATCCGTCCGACTACCAACTACTTGCACAGTCTTTCAGGCAGAAGTATATGCCATCAATATAGCCGCGAAAAATATTCTGGAACGGGACTTCGATCCGCCAAAATTCAGAATTTACGTGGACAGTATGGCAGCCCTTAAAGCCTTAAACTCCAAGACTGTAAAATCAAGATGCGTACATGACTGCTTAGAATCTCTGGACCGACTCCAAATGCATGACGTCACACTTGTATGGGTACCGGGTCATACAGATGTACCTGGAAACGAAATGGCGGACGAATGTGCACGGAAAGGCTCCAAAGAGACTGATGTTCCATGCAATACGAACATACGCACGCCTTTCATCGAATTACTCAACCAAATAGACGAAATAGCGGACCGAGAAACAAAGTTGCGATGGGACTCTGGTCATAACTGCAGAATAACACGTAACTTATGGCCGACAATCAACCCTAGTAGAACAAAGGAACTACTGACACTCAGCAAAAGAAACACAAGCATCCTCATGGGAGTCCTTACAGGGCACTGCGCAATAGGCCGTATGGCAGAACGCATGGAAATCCCTCATATGGACTACTGCAGAAGCTGCCTCGACGAAGAAGAAGAGGAGTCGGTGGAGCATTTGCTATGCTCATGCCACGGACTGCAGGAGCTCAGGCTACATTATCTTGGAAGCAGGCTCTTTAACAATCTGGCAGAAATAGCAAATGTTCCTCTGAACCACCTATATAAATTCATAGACAAGGCCAGCTGGTTCTCCAGCAGAAACAACAGGCAATCTAATAACGACTGACAAGACGAACCCGTCGGACTTTCCATACTATCAACTTCTCTTCCCTCACTTTAATCCTCCTCCTCTATTCACTAATACATCTCTCCTTAATCATCTATCAAGGGTAACACAATGGACAAATAGTCTCCGAGTGAACTCGCTTGGTTGCGTATACACATGATGTTGTATACACTACCAGCGGGCAACCCTCTCAACCTAACCTAACCTAACCTAACTGTGTTTATAAATGTCATTTGCAAAGTCATATATTCGAAGAGTAATTTTTTGTTCTCATATTTTATACGTTTCTCTGTTAATATTATTACTTTTTCTGTCTCCATTTCGATTTAATTAATATTTTGGGGAAATCTTAACTCTGCGGTATTAAGAGGTCAGTTCAAATATATCTCCACGAAACGCAAATGTTTTGTAATTTAAAAACCTGTTAACCGACATGATAACACCGATTTCTCAGGTTTGTCGAAAATTATAAATAAAAAAACCGGTGGACGGTGTCGTAGTTAACACCGGATTTCGGTTTTAACATCCCTATATAGAACTGACAATATTCGATAATAGGGTTTTACGTCATATGGGACGTCATTATTACGTCATTTATACAGCAATTTTTCAGCTAGCAGATGAAAATACATATTATTATTATCCACAGAAATAACTATGATGTAAATCATACACATGATAAAATTCCTAAAACTTGTAATTTTTCATACTCGTTTTTATGATAAATGAACCCCAGTCAGCAATCATCATATGGGCGTGAACGAACATACTCCTTTACATACCAGAACTGCGCCCTAAGTATATTAAGTTTAAGGTATGTTTATACACTCCACTCCGAGAGTATTATGTCTTTGTGCATTTGTTTGTAACACCCAAAAGGAAGGGAGATAGACCCATTGTTAATTATACCGATCGACTTAGAATCACTTTTTGAATCGATTGCAATGTCCATCTGTCCGTCCATCTATTCTTGTAATCACGATACAGGTCGCAATTGTAGACAGAACCTAATGAAACTTTGCACAACGAAGTTTTTCGGGTTAAGGACGAACGCTATTTAATTTGATAGATATAGCCCCCATACGAATTTCACTCCCGATTTGACTTTTTCACTCCACATATTTTAACATATTTTCTTCAAAATTGGCAAAACATCTTATATTTGAACTAGGAACACCTATGGTGAAAATATGTCAGATCGGTTTAGATTTAAATATAGTTCCCATTAAAATTTCGCTCCCGATTTGACTTTTTCTGCTCTAGAAACCACATATTTTAACAGATCCTCTTCAAATTAGGCGATATATCTCATATTTGTTCTATAAACATGGGTCAGATCGGTTCAGATTTATATATAGCTCGCACACAAATTTCATTCCCGATATCACTTTTTCCACTCTATAAACCACATATTTTAACAGATCTTCTTCATATCTTTAAAAATATCTTATTTTTCAACTAGAGACATCCATATTAAAAATGGATCAGATCGGTTCAGATTTACATATAGCTGCAATACAAATATCGCTCCCAGATAGACGTTTTCCGCCCCAGAAACCACGAATTTTCACCGAATTTCTTCGAGCTGAGCATAACACGTTATATTTGAACTGGAAGAACTTATTAAGTTCCAAAAAAATATTTGAAAAAGTAATGATGCGGTTTTGTTTGAAATCGTTTTTTATTCATATGACAATAACAAAATACTTTACTTCAATATAAACTTAAAAGATATTGGCAAAATAAACAAAAAACACCTTGACAAAAGTCTACATACGACATAGCATCTCATGCTTTACGCCATTTTTTTAATGTACTTTATAGGAGAATTGACGAAATTTGTATTGTCATTTGTCTTGTACTTGCTCTTCTTTAAATAAATATAATTCAAGAAACATTAGTCTGCGAAAATGGCTTCTCGTAAAGAAATTGCAACTGATATTCGAAATTTAGTAATAAAATGCAGAAACGAAAGGAAATCTTTAGGCGAAATAGCTAAAATGGTTAATTTAAGTAAATCAACTGTCCAAACTATATGCAATAACTTCGAAAATACGGGTACTGTTGAAAATAAGCCCAGAAGTGGGCGTCCAAAAAAACTTAGTCGACGAGATGAAAGCTACAATGTTGTCCAAACAACTCGCAGAAAGGTCGGATACAATTGTACATCCAAGAACAATTCAAAGAAGTCTGAATAATAATGGTTTCCGAAGCAGAACGCCACGCAAAAAACCTCTTATAAGTGAAAAGAATCGTAAGCTTCGCCTTGAATTCGCCCAGCAACACTTGGACAAGGGATTAGACAAGGGACGGACGAGTCGAAGTATAATATATTTGGAAGTGACGGGAGAGCCAAAGTATGGAGAAAAGCGAATACGGCAATGAATCCGAAGAATTTACTTGCTACGGTAAAGCATGGTGGTGGCAACGTAATGGTTTGGGGTGCCGTCGCGGCGTCTGGAGTTGAAAATCTTGCTTTTATTGAGGGTAACATGGATCGCTATCAATATAAATCCATATTGGAACAAAATCTGAAGGCATCGGTCGATAATTTAAACCTCGGAGAGCGCTGGATTTTCCAACAAGATAACGATCCGAAGCACACAGCCCAATTTGTTAAAGATTGACTGATTTACCATGCTCCAAGACAACTTTATTCGCCGCCACAAAGCCCCGACATGAATATTATTGAACATGTGTGGGAGATTCTGCAACGCAGGATCCGAAAACATCACATAACTAGCGCCCAAACGCTAAAAAACAAGCTGGAAGAGGAATGACGACAAATATCACCTGCGGAATTGGAAAACTTAGTTGCATCAATGCCCAGACGATTGCTGGCTGTTGTAGATGCTCATGGTGGACCAACAAAATATTAAATTATATAGTAGTATCATTTTGTCACGATAAATTGCATTTTTTATGTCTCATCTCAAACCGTATGTAGACTTTTGTCAAGGTTTTTTCTGCGTATTCTGTTAATATCTTTTGTGTTTATATTGAAGTAATGCATTTTGTTATTGTTATATGAATAAAACACGATTTCAAACAAACCCGCATCATTACTTTTTTCAAATATGTTTTGGAACTCGCTAAATCGCAAAAATGTGGGTCGTATGTTGACTTTTGTCGGCCACTGTAAGTCTCTTTATTCCATGTTTGGATATAGCCCCGATACAAATATTCTTTTCGATTTGGCAAATTGGACCGTTTTCATTTTGTTACCGAGTTGAATTGTATTCGAATAGAAAGTGGATTGTATCATATAGTCGGTCCGCCCGACTTTAGCCTTTCCTTACTTGTTTTGTACCTGTATATGTGTTAAGTATACATGCATAAGCATGTAAGTTAATATCTTATTTCCTTTCCGCTTTTGCAGAACTTCCTATATGTAACCTATAAAGTTAGTTACTGTCTTTGCAACATAGTGATGTGAAAATAAATCAACTAATATTCCGCTCACATCATCTCCATAATTTCAAAGTCCTGCCTCATTCATCCTATTAAGTGCGTGCGTTCATTACCATATCCCAGAAATGTGCACAATCATGGCCAATGTTTACAAAATAATTCTGTCATAAATTTAAGTAAAATGCTGAATACGTTTTACAGAACATGCAATGAGGTTGGTTTTTAAAAAAAATTGTTTTAAAATATTTTCTCTTGGTCGAGATGTGGTGATTTTTCTGAGCATTAGCCATTTCATATAAATCGTGAGATTATCAAAAATGTTCGCTTTGTTACACAGCATTGCTTGGATACGGGTACAAAAAATAAAAAAAATTGTTTTGAATACGTTTTGTAGAACATGCAATGAGGATGGTTTTTAATCTAACCTAATACACAAACTCATATAAACACACATTTATTAGATTGACAGCATACAAATGTTAAACAGATGAACCTGTCAAAGTGCACATGTTTGCCAATAACTTTCTTCTGATACAGCCGGTCATACATTCACTGCTTTCCAATTCTAATTTTATTGCAAGTGATTTTTATACACTCCACGAGAGTATTTTGACTTTGTACATTTGTTTGTAACACCCAAAAGGAAGGGAGACAGACCCATTGTTAATTATACCGATCGACTTAGAATCATTTTTTGAATCGATTTAGCAATGTAATCACGATTCAGGTCGCAATTGTACACAGAACCAAATGAAACTTTGCACAACGAAGTTTTCGAGATATGACGAACGCTATTTAATTTGAAGAAAATCGGCTTAGATTTAGATATAGCCCCCATACGAATTTCAGTCTCGATTTAACTCTTTTCACTCTAGATACCACATATTACAACAGATTTTCTTCAAAATTGGCAAAAAATCTTATATTTAAACTAGAAACACCAGTGGTAAAAATGTGTTAGATCGGTTCAGATTTATATATAGCTCCCATACAAATTTCGATCCCGATTTGATTTTTTCCGATCTAGAAACCACAAATTGTATCAGATTGTCTTCAGATTTGGCAGAACATCTTATGTTTCAACTAGGAACACCTATGGTAAAAAATTGTTAGATCGGTTCAGATTTATATATAGCTCCCATACAAATTTCGATCCCAATTTGATTTTTTCAGATCTAGAAACCACAAATTGTATCAGATTATCTTCAGATTTGGCAAAACATCTTATGTTTCAACTAGAAACACCTGTGGTAAAAATGTGTTAGATCGGTTCAGATTTATATATAGCTCCCACACAAATTTCACTCCCGATTTCACAAAGTGTAGAGAACGCTCACAACAAAATCAAGTACAACAATTACGAAACGCACGTCGTCATAGATCTGTATACCCAAATCTATTAAATCCAGCGTCGAGACGAACGACACGACTTTCACGTCGTGCTGTGCAAGATATGGAATATGCTGCTTTCGCTTACAACAGCGAAAATTATTGTAGTGAACATGCCAATATTGGTGGAATGACGGTGATATGTCCACATTGTTATGCAGCCAAATTTCAGGGTGAAACGCCTGTTTCAGAGCTTCACCGCAGCTATGATGCATTACAATATCCATTATTGCACTGGAAAGGTGACGACGGCTATCATATCAATATAGGAATGATAGATCCACGAACCGGTAAAATATATATGAATTCAATTTAATATGTATTTATTTCATAACAAGAAGGCAGGATTTTAATTTTCGAATAATGTATTCATCATAGATCGTGACGTACAAAAAATGTTTGTGGGATGAATTATTATTCGCAAACTTTTCCACCAATACGCAGTTGATATGTATGCGAAAATTGAAGCAGAACGCCTTAATTAACTTCGATTCATTCAAGCCAAATTGCGATGGGAAGAATACATACACTTGCGAGAAGCAATAGTGAATGATGGCAATGTTAATGATATCGGATGTTTAACAATATCATCATCGACATATGTTGGCAGTCCGCGCCACATACACGTATATACGCAAGATGACATTGCATACGTTCGCAAATATGGTCGTCCCGACCTATTCATAACATCCACAGTGGGCTGATATAAAACACGATTTATTTGATGGTCAGAATCTAACAGATCGACACGCTATATCAGCACGTATATTTCGACAGAAAGTAAAAGCACTGATGGATTTGATTATCAAATTGCGAATTTTTGGAGAGGTGCGTTGCTGGATGTATTCGATTGAATGGCAAAAGAGGCGGCTGCCGCACGCACATATCTTGACATGGCTGGTTCGCAAAATAACACCCGATCAAATTGATAACATTATATCAGCTGAAATTCCAGATGAAATATCCGATCCAGAATTATTTGAATTTGTCACAAAAAAAGATCCATGGCCCTTGCGGTCAAATAAATATGAATTCGCCATGCATGATCGATGGAAAATGTTCAAAGCGATATCCAAGGGCAGTAACTTCGGATAAAATTACAGATACCGACGTCGATCACCGGAGGATAATGGCTATACAACAACAATTAAAATACGCAATCAAGATATTGAAGTTGATAATCGTTGGATTGTGCCTTATTCTCCACTATTGTCAAAAGTATTTCAGGCTCACATAAATTTTGAGTACTGTAATTGTGTGAAGTCAATTAAATACATTTGCAAATATGTGAATAAAGGCAGTGATATGGCTATTTTTGGAGTAGCTGGTGACAATAGTATTGATGAAATCGTTCAATATCAAATGGGGCGCTACATTAACACTAATGAAGCTCTTTAGAGATTTATTTATACCGATATACCGATGCAAATGTACAGCAGAGAGCAGCACAGCCACCAGCAACAACATTAACTGCATTCATTCAATTGTGCGAAAGCGATGAATTTGCCAGATCGTTGCTGTATTCAGATGTAACGCATTATTTCACTTGGACTGCAAAGAAATGTCAACGTAAACAAGGAAAACCTGTTGATGGTCATCCGGGTGTTTTTACAGATACAATGGGAAGATTATACACAGTTCATCCAAACAATGCAGAATGTTATTATTTGCGGTTGTTGTTAGTAAATGTTGTTGGACCACGTTCATTTCAAAATTTGCGAAGAGTAAATGGTCATTCGTGAAGCATGCGAGCAATTAGGTTTGCTTGAAAATGATGCGCATTGGGATTTAACGCTTCACGACGCATCGATTGCTTCTTCTCCACATCAAATACGTATGTTATATGTATGGTTTGGGGTCCGGGAATTCCCGAATCGTTTTTCCCGGGAATTCCCGAGAAAATTTAGAGGGGAATTTCCGGGAAAAGATTTAAAATTTCCCGGGAATACGCGAAATATTGGAAATATTTTATTATACCCTAAACCACTTCGTGGACTAGGGTATTATAAGTTAGTAACACCAAGAAATAATTGAGCTAGACCCACCTTTAAGTATACGGATCGGCTTAGAATCACCAGCTGAATTGATTTAACGATGTCTGTCTGTCCGTCTGTCCGTCCGTCTGCTGTCAATCTAAGCTTGTTCGCACTCTACAGGTCGCAAATGCTGTCCGATTGTCATGAAATTTGGAAGAAGTCATTTTTTTGGACCAAGGACGATTGGTATTGAATTTGGAGGAAATCGGTTTAGATTTAGATATAGCCCCCATACAAATGTCGCTCCCGATTTGATTTTTTTCCGCTCTAGAAACCACAAATTGTACCCGATTTTCTTTAAATTTGGCACAACATCTTATAATCCAACTAGAAAATCCTATGCAAAAATTGGGTAAGATCGGTTCAGATTTAGATATAGCCCCGCTCTAAAAAAGACATATTGTACCCGATTTTCTTTAAATTTGACACAACATCATATAATCCAACTAGAAACACCTATGCAGAAATTCGGTAAGATCGGTTCAGATTTAGATATAGCCCCCATACAAATGTCGCTCCCGATTTGACTTTTTCCGCTCTAGAAACCACATATTGTACCCGATTTTCTTTAAATTAGGCACAACATCTTATAATGCAACTAGAAAAAACTATGCAAAAATTGGGTAAGATCGGTTCAGATTTAGATATAGCCCCCATACAAATCTCGCTCCCGATTTGACATTTTCCGCTCTAGAAACCCTATATCGTACTCGATTTTCTTTAAATTTAGCACAACGTCTTATAATCCAACTAGAAACACATATGCAGAAATTAGGTAGGATCGGTTCAGATTTAGATATAGTCCCCATACAAATGTCGCTCCCGATTTGACATTTTCCGCTCTAAAAAGACATATTGTACCCGATTTTCTTTAATATTGACACAACATCATATAATCCAATTAGAAACACCTATGCAGAATTTCGGTAAGATCGGTTCAGATTTAGATATAGCCCCCATACAAATGTCGCTCCAGATTTGACTTTTGCGCTCTAGAAACCACATATTGTACCCGATTTTCTATAAAATTTACACAACAGTTTATAATGGAAATAGAAACACCTATGCTGAAAGTGGGTATGATCGGTTCAGATTTAGATATAGCCCCCATACAAATGTCGCTCCCGAATTCACTTTTTCCGCTTTAGAAACCACATATTGTACCCGATTTTCTTTAAAATTGGCAAAACATCTAAAAATCCAACTAAAAAAACCTATGGTGAAAGTGGGTAAGATCGGTTCAGATTTAGATATAGCCCTCATACAAATGTTGCTCCCGAATGTTTAACCGATTTTGGCCAAACTTTACATATTATATTTCACCAATAAACATACATGGTGAAAGGGGGTCACATCGTTCCAGGTATCAATATACCCTCATACAAATGACTTTTCCGATTTAACATTTTTTGTGAAATACATAAATTTACAGGATTGAAAAATCCTTCCCGATTTCACTTTTTTTACCGGACCGACGGAAGTTTTTCAAATTTTGCAAATTATATTATATTTATATTTCATACTAAGAATACCTACTTTAAAAGTGATCTATATGGGCCCATTTTTTAATGTAGCGCCCTTACAAATGGGCCCCCATTTTAATTATTACCTCTCTAGGACCCGCATTTTACATCGGAATTTTTCAAATTTTGCAGATTATATTATATTTAGATTATATTATATTTTTATAACTAAGAATACATACTATGAAAGTCAAATATATGGGTCCATATTTTGGTATAACCCCCATACAAATTAGGCCCCCATTCTACTCTAATACAGTTCCAGACCCATATCGCGCGTTGGACCTCGATACAATTTTGCATATCATGTTATATTTCAACTAAGAATACCTACTTTGAAAGTGATCTATATGGAACCACTTTTTAATGTACAAATGATGCCATTTTAATTTTTACCCCTCAATGACACAAATTTTATATCGGAGTTTTTTTCAAATTTTGTAGATCATATTATATTTCAACTTTTCATACTATCAAAATCAAATATATGTGCCCAAATGGGGCCCCATTCTACTCTATTACTCCATGTTGTTATATGCCCCCTTTCAAATATCGGTCCGATTCATCCTATTATTATTTACCATATTCGTTAAATACTGTGCAATTTACTACATAAAATTGCTCCCATGACATACCTGGCTTTAATAATAAAAGCGAGGTATATACGCAGGGAGTGGTGTAGGGTATTATATAGTCGGCCCCGCCCGACTTTATTCTTTCCTTACTTGTTGATTATTAATTTAGTTTTTATATATTAAATGGAAATTGAAATTGAATATATTTCAAATTCATTTATTTACATTACTGACAATAATAATGACCATTTGTTTATATTATATTACTAAAGAGTGATTTTTTTGAGGTTAGGATTTTCATGCATTAGTATTTGACAGATCACGTGGGATTTCAGACATGGTGTCAAAGAAAAAGATGCTCAGTATGCTTTGACATTTCATCATGAATCGTCTTACAAACGAACAACGCTTGCAAATTATTGAATTTTATTATCAAAATGCGTGCTCTGTTAAGAAAGTTCATTGCGCGCTTCCATTTTATGGTCAGTTTAATCGACCCACTGAAGCGGCTATTCGGGCTATTGTGACTAAATTTCGCACCAAATTTACATTGTTGGACATTAAACCACCAACACGCTTACGTAGAGTGCGAACTGAAGAAAATATCGCAGCTGTATCGGCCAGTGTTAATGATGACCACCAATTTTCGATTCGTCGCCGTTCGCACCAATTGGGTCTCTGTTACTCAAAAACGTGGAAATGCCAAAATTGGACTAAGCGGATGGACCACCTAAGACGCAGCCGCGGTCAACATTTAAATGAAATTATCTTCAAAAAGTAAATGTCATGGACCAATCTAACGTTTCAAATAAAGAACCGATGAGATTTTGCAAATTTTATGCGTTTTTTTTTAAAAAAAAGTTATCAAGCTCTTAAAAAATCACCCTTTACAAACAATACTTAAATAAATTCGCTAAGTCGTCATTTTTGCGAAAACCAGATAGGAGAATACACACTTTATGTGAAGATATTTGCGAATAGTTATTGTGAAACAAAAATATCATACTGACAGTACTTAACCCTGTGCTATCTGGTTTAACTTTAAATTTCTTGTTTTCACAGACGAATCGACGAAATAAAAGGTGAAAATCTTCTCAAAGAAGAATTTACTTTACATATGAAACCAGTAAGAAATTGTATACAAATAGGGATAAAATTAAAATTGTACACCTGGAAACTTTCAAGAGAAATTTAATATAAATAGAAATATAACCTACCTTTGTCCCTTTGTTAGAACTAATATTTCAATGTGTTTATTTTATATGAATTTATTTAATTAATATTAACATTTTTATACCCTCCACCTCCAGGGTGGGGGTATATTCACTTTGTCATTCCGTTTGTAACACCTTAAAATATTCATCGGAGACCCCATAAAGTATATATATTCTGGGTCGCGGTAAAATTCTAAGACGATATAGCCATGTCCGTCTGTCCGTCTGTCTGTTGAAAGCACGATAGCGGCCGAACGAAATGAGCTAGGAGGTTAAAATTTTTCCTAAATGTGTCTTATGGTTGCAGATCGGTTGGGATTGAAAGTGGGCGAAATCGGCTCAGAGGGAAAATTTTTTCCCTCACAAGGACTGAAAATACCCCTAATATTTATAGTATTTCAGCATGTTTTTTGAGCATAATAGCTTGTATTTACTTGATATTTGCAATTCGTATTCCCCCTATAGCATAAAAGGTCACTGTACGTAAAGTAACAAAATAAAAAGAAAATGCGTTTCTTTTTATATGAAAAGTAAATTAATTCAACTTTAGGTTAGTTGTTGATTTAACAAGACGTTTTTATACACTCCACGAGAGTATTATGTCTTTGTGCATTTGTTTGTAACACCCAAAAGGAAACGAGATAGACCCATTGTTAATTATACCGATCGTCTTAGAATCACTTTCTGAGTCGATTTAGCAATGTCCGTCTGTCTGTCCGTCCGTCCGTCCGTCCGTCCGTCCGTCCGTCCGTCCGTCCGTCCGTCCGTCCATCTATTCTTGTAATCACGATACAGGTCGCAATTGTAGACAGAACCAAATGAAACTTTGCACAACGATGTTTTTCGGGATAAGGACGAACGCTATTTAATTTGAAGAAAATCGGTTCAGATTTAGATATAGCCCCCATACGAATTTCACTCCCGATTTGACTCTTTTCACTCTATATACCACATATTACAACAGATTTTCTTTAAAATTGGCAAAACATCTTATATTGTAACTAGAAACACCTGTGGTAAAAATGTGTTAGCTCGGTTCAGATTTATATATAGCTCCCATACAAATTTCTCACCCGATTTGACTTTTTCCGCTCTAGAGACCACATAATGTATCAGATTGTCTTCAGATTTGGTAAAACATCTTATATTTCCACTAGAAACACCCATGGTGAATATCGGTCAGATCGGTTCAGATTTATATATAGCTCCCATACAAATTTCGCTCCCGATTTGACTTTTTCCTCTCTAGAAACCACATATTGTATCAGATTGTCTTCAGATTTGGTAAAACATCTTATATTCCCACTAGAAACTCCCATGGTGAATATCGGACAGATCGGTTCAGATTTATATATAGCTCCCATACAAATTTCGCTCTCGATTTGACTTTTTCCTCTCTAGAAACCACATAATGTATCAGTTTGTCTTCAGATTTGGTAAAACATCTTATATTTCCACTAGAAACACCCATGGTGAATATCGGTCAGATCGGTTCAGATTTGTATATAGCTCCGATACAAATTTCGCTCCCGATTTGACTTTTTCCGCTCTAGAAACCACATATTGTATCAGATTGTCTTCAGATTTGGCAAAACAACTTATATTTAAACTAAGAACATCTATAGTATAGGTCAAATCGGTTCAGATTTAGATATAGCCCCCATACAAATGTCGTTCCCGATTTGACATTTTCCTCTGTAGAAACCACATATTGTACTCGATTTTCTTTAAATTTGGCACAACATCTTATAATCTAATTAGAAACACCTGTGGCTAAAGCGGGCACAACATCTTATAATCTTACTAGAAACACCTATGCAGAAATTGGGTAAGATCGGTTCAGATTTAGATATAGCCCCCATACAAATGTCGCTCCCGATTTGACTTTTGCCTCTTTAAAATTTAAATTTAATTTGGCACAACATCTTATAATCTAATTAGAAACACCTGTGGCTAAAGCGGGCACAACATCTTATAATCTAACTAGAAACACCTGTGGCTAAAGCGGCCTAGATCGGTTCAGATTTAGATATAGGCCCCATACAAATGTCGCTCCCGATTTGAATTTTGCGCTCTAAAAACCATATATTGTACCCGATTTTCTTTAAATTTGGGACAACATCTTATAATCCAACTAGAAACACTATGCAGAAATTGGGTAAGATCGGTTCAGATTTAGATATAGCCCCCATACAAATGTCGCTCCCGATTTGACTTTTGTCCGCTTTAAAAGCCACATATTGTGCTCGATTTTCTTTAAATTTCGCACAACATCTTATAATCTAACTAAACAAAACTATGGTGAAAGTGGGTAAGATCGGTTCAGATTTAAATATAGCCCAAATTCAAATGTTGCTCCCATAAATTTACCCGATTTTGGCCAAACTATACATTTTATATTTCACCTATTTCCTTCCAGGTTTCAATATATCCCCATACAAATGTCCTTTCCGATATAAAATTTTTTGTCAAACACATACATTTACAGGATACAAAAAACCTTCACGTTTTTACTTTTTCACCGAATTGTATTCGGATTGAATGTGGAGTGTATCATAGAGTCGGCCCCGCCCGACTTTAGCCTTTCCTTACTGGTTATTTATTTAATTGCTGTAACATACAACTTTTTCATTTCATTCACTGCGAGCGATACTTATCTATGTTGTTTTCTGCTTCAGATTCCAATAAAGAGAGACCGAAGCAATGGATCTAACATTTGCATCAACCCAATGATTTAGGTTTGACTCAATATAATTTGCAAATAGCAATACCGATAACTTCAAGTCCAGTACACTCAGGCCTACTCTCACAAAAACAATTTTATCATTAAAATGACAATTTTTCTAATGTTTCTGCATAAACATTGCCGTGTGTGTGCAGGCGTTGGTGTACCAGTTTGAGTGAATGTGTTCGATCTGAGCAGCAGCAACAACAACACGGCTTAAGCTGAAGTTTAAGTCGTTGTTATCGCTTAGGCAAGTACAAATGCATTCGCTCAAGCTCAAACACATTTTCGGTGAGTAGAGAAATAGAGAGAGTGAGAGAGTAAATGAAGAAAATAATAACGAAAGATGCAAATGAGAGAATCAACCATCGTTCGTTAACTATGTCATTGAAATCAAATGTAGCTACATATATAACATAATTAATGTAAGAATTGTATCAATTATGTGAAATACATTGCAACATTAAACATAGATATACATACACATATGCTAGTGTTAACAGAACATTGAAAATGAATTTACAGTCTTGAACAAAATATTGCTTCTAAATTTACATACAATTTCATTATGAAACAATCTAATGATAATCTAATCTAAGTTTGTGGAAGAACATTTACGCCAACATTCTCCCCCCTTAAGAACGGATGTTTTTAGTTGGATTGACAAAGGACGGCCTATCGTTGGGAGTGTTTTAGTTGAGTTTTTGAAACTCCGCTATGCTCCGACTCACAGCGAATCTCCTAGGCTCCGTCCAGCGCACAGCATTTCACGTTAGTTTTAAAAAGTAGACAAATTTTAAAACGTTTGTTGATCGTTTCCTGGAAGAAAGCAAATTTTACTAATTGAACGTTTAATTAATTTATTTTTTGTAAGAACTGATACAACCCGTACGTGTCCATCAGGTCCTGGATGAGTTTCAGTAATTCGTCCAATCAGCCATTGGCCTGGGCCGCATCTCTCATCAGCTATAAGTACCAAATCTCCAATTTTCGCCTCTGCTTTTGGTCTCAGCCATTTTGGTCGAGCTTGAAGTCTGTTGATATATTCGTTTCGCCACCTTTTCCAAAAGTGCTGCTTTAATTTTTCAACACATTTCCATCGAGTAAGATGATTAATGTTGGCATTCAATAGCGATTCATCTGGGACACATGTCGTTGGTTCCCCAACTAAGAAATGTGCAGGTGTAAGTGCATCGCAATCAGCAGGATCAGGTGATAAAGGAGCTAAAGGTCGAGAATTCAGGCAGCTTTCTATCTGGCATAGTAGAGTTGAAAGTTCTTCAAAATTTAAGGTTCGATCATTCGTTATTCGTTTTAGATGGTATTTTGTAGATTTAACACCTGCCTCCCACAGACCTCCAAAATTGGGTGAGGCAGGTGGTATAAAATGCCATTTCGTTCCATTTAAACTCAACGCTTGGTGTAGGTCTTCTGGTAGTGATCGCTTGTTTTTGTTGTAAATTACTTGTAGCTCTTTTGACGCGCCTACGAAGTTTGTACCACAATCTGAATATAGGTCGGTGCAGGCCCCTCTCCTTGAAATGAAACGACGAAAGGCAGCGAGATATGCATTGGTCGTAAGATCAGAGACACCCTCCAAGTGTATGGCTTTTGTTACCATACACACAAACAGACAAATATAACCTTTTGTCGTAGATGCTGACCTCAATGACGATGTTTTTATCGAAATAGGGCCGGCATAATCAACGCCACTATGGGAAAATGGCCTAGTGACATGCAACCGGACATGTGGTAGATTTCCCATTATCTGCTGCGAAGTTTTGGCATTATATTTGAAACAGCGCATACATTTGTGAATGATCGATTTAACTAACGTATTTCCAGAATTTTTCGTCAATGTTACACCGCCATGAAGTGTCTTTTCATGCGAATCTGAAATAATTAGTTTGGCTAACGGATTAGATTTAGCTAACAAAATTGGATGTTTCACATCATACGGCAAATAAGCGTTTTGTAAACGACCACCGACACGAATCAGACCAGTATCATCCAAAAATGGCATTAATTTCAAAATAGGACTGGTTTTAATTTCGATATTTTCTGAAAGCATCGAAATTTCATCAGGAAAATCTACCATTTGAGTCAGCTTGACATACAGAAGCAACGATTTGTTTGTGTCTGATAAAGTCAGAAGATCTGTTTGCTTTTGGTTGGTATTCTTACAGTTGTAAACAAATCGAAAACAGAGTGCAGTAATTCGAAGAAGAGTCTGTAGTTTCGAGAATTTAAACAGCATTTCAGGGTATGATAATGCATTAGAAATGTGGGAAGAGACTTTACTTTTCCTCTGCTCTTCAGAGGTATATAAATTTGACAAATTTTTTGGCCAAAACGATGGAGATTTGTACAGAAATTTTGGTCCATACCACCAAGTATCATTTTCCACTAAATCATTAGGGAGAATCCCTCTGGAGGCGCAGTCAGATGGATTCAATGCCGTAGGAACATATCTCCAATCGAGAGGATTACTACACCGCTGAATTTGCGCCACTCTATTTGCCACATAAACATTCCAATTGGATGGTGACTTACGGATCCAGCTCAACACTGTAGAGCTGTCACTCCAGTAATAAATGTTAACAATATCCACAGAATTCAGTGATTTCTTCACCTTTTCTGTGAGCCTGACTAATAGAGCCGCTGCGCATAATTCCAGCATGGGTATAGTTACTGTCTTTATAGGCGTGACTTTCGATTTGGCCTGTAAAATATTGACAAAAATGCCATCGACAGACTCGATTCTTGAATACACTACGGCTGCATATGCAGTCGTTGAAGCGTCGCAAAAACAGTGTAAGTCGGTCTTTGATGTACTCGACCACTGTATCCATCTAGGTATTCTAAGTTTAGTCAGTTCGGATAGAGAGCCGCGGTATTTTAACCATTTATTTCTTATGAAGTCGGGGATATCCACATCCCAATCGAGGCTATTCTCCCAAAGACTTTTAAAAAGGGATTTGGCCAAAACCGTAGATGGCGTTAACCACCCAAGGGGATCAAACAGACTGGCCGTATCTGAGAGAATCGATCGTTTTGTTACGGACTTAGCGTCAGCGGAATTTATGTTAAATGCAAAACAATCATCCGCAGTATTCCATTGAATTCCAAGGGTTTTTACAGTATTACCATTGTCAAAGTTTAGAGTAAGAGACGGATCTCTATACTCTTCAGGGATTTCCCTCAAAAGGTCCTTGGAATTTGCTATCCACTTGCGGAGTGTGCATCCTCCTCTTTTCAAAATAGTGCACAGTTGTTTGTGTAATAAAATAGCATTATCTAACGATTCAGTCCCAGATAATATGTCATCAACATATGAATCAGTCAAGATAACTTGAGCAGCCTGTGGATATTCCAACTTGTAGTCATATGCCAACTGGCGTAGCACTCTTATGGCCAAATAAGGAGCAGATGCAGTTCCATACGTAACCGTATTTAGCTCGTAAATCGAAATCTCATCAAAAGGATCATATCGCCATAATATCTGTTGAAATCTGCGATGACTGGGAGAAACATCAATTTGGCGAAACATCTTTCCGATATCTGCACAAAAGGCTATTCGATATCTCCTCCACTGTGTCATCACCGAGGGCAGATCATTCTGGAGGGCAGGCCCTGGAGAAAGTGTCTCGTTTAGAGAGTTAAAATCTTTCAAATGGCTACTGCCGTCAAAAACGACCCTTAGTTTTGTTGTTGTACTGTCCTCCTTGAAAACTCCATGATGTGGTAAAAATACGAATTTTTATGGACATCTTTTGGATATAGACCAACTTTAGACATGTCCTAAAGTTTCGTATTCATTCATGAATGATTTATAGTTTTCAGCAAAGGAAGGACGTTTTGAAAATGAAATTTCTAATTGCCTTAGCCGTTTGAAAGCATTGATAACGTTATTGTTCAGCTCTGGAAGTACGTTATCATGTAAAATAGATTTAAACGGCAATTGTACCATATAACGCCCAGATTTAGAACGTTTTGTAGTGGTTTTAAAATGAGTCTCACAGCACGATTCTTCATCAGAGAAATCTCTATCCAAACACACCTCTTCTTGTTCCCAAAAAGACTTAAGTAAGTTTTCCAAATTTGTATTATGGATATGAATTCTGTTTGTAGATGTAGAGTTAGTAGAGCCAGAGAAAACCCACCCAAAGTGGGTATTTTGGAAGAATAAATCGTTGTGAATAAATGACTCTGTAGGAATCTTGATTTTTGAACAAATATCTGAGCCAAGTATCATGTCGATCTTGTCAGATTTATAGAAAAATGGATCTGCCAAACTTTCTGTAGTTATATTAGGCAATGATATATACCTTGAAGAAGACTGTGGAGTATAATAAGAAAGGTTTGACAACACCAATGCTAAGCAGGAAATTACTGGCTTATTCGCGCGTGAAAATAAGTCAACATTCACCGTGAATTTGGATAAATTAGTATATCCATCGCCTATTCCAACTACTTTACAGTGAGATCTGTGCTTTTTGAGCCCTAATAGTTCAACAGCAGACTCAGTAATTAGGCTGCCTTGTGAACCAGGGTCTAATAGGGCTCTCAGTGGAAAGTGACCACGATCGGTACGAATATTGAGACGAATTGTGTACAGCAAAACGGATTGGAAAGCGCTCGCACTGTGAGAAGACACCTGATGGTCAACATCAGGTCCTGCACCTGAGCAGGATGGCAAATTGTTCAAGCCTTGAACCTGATTTACCTTTTCTCCCGTATGAAGTACTGTATGGTGTGGCTGTCCACATAGACTACAACGAAAAGGTGATCCACAACCATTATGGTCATGCCCAATAAAAAGACAGTTCCGACAAACTTTTTTATTGGACAAAAACTCATTTTTTGCGGTTAAGGAAAGAGCTAAAAATATATAGCATTTCGCAAGAGGGTGGTTTTTATCGCAATATGGACATTTCACTTGGGGTTTTGTAAACTTGCCCGAATGAACTGAAGCTTTCTTAGTTTGCGAGAACTGTTTGTTATTTTTTGTGAATTTTTGTTTGTTTGTTGTTGTTGGAAAATCATCCTGTAGAGATTCTAACGTTCTAAATGTCCTTTCTAGGAACTCGAACATTTCACAACGAGTTGGAAGTTCAGTGGAAGACCTTAAAGATTGTTCCCAATCTTTACGTGTCTGAATGTCCAACTTCTGGCCCATTAAATGTATTAATAAAGTATCCCAACTAAGCGTGCTTATCCCCAAGTTCGAAAGAGAGGATAGACATTCCTTTGTGGAATCGAGAAATGCCTTAATAGACTGAAACCCACCGTCAGATTTTCCAATATTAAAAAGTTTTCCTACTAAATGTCCAACAATCATTCTTTTATTGTGGTATCGGGATTCTAATGTTGTCCAGGCGGACTCATAATTTGCCTCTGTGGTCGAAATTGTTTTTATTAGGTTCGCAGCCTCTCCTTGAAGTGTGCCTTTTAAATAATAAAATTTTTGAATCCTAGTGAGAGATTCATTATTATGAACAAGTGAGATGTATATGTCGCGGAATGGAACCCACTCCATATAATCTCCTGAAAATGTAGGCAACGATATTTTTGGCAACTTTGCATCAACTCCAATTGTGGTATCCGCACGACCACTGGCTGCTACGAACGTACTTGACAAAGGTGAATGTGTGACCGAATGTTGAGATAACGTGTCCATTAGTCTGCCCTTGAATGTAAAATATTGTTCAGAAAAATCGAAATATACATCCTCACTCAAATAAGGAACATCACAGGCATTTATGCCGTCATCATGAATTTTTTGTAATATTTCGCTGTGTTGACTTTCAAAATTATTAAAAACATCATCGACTCTTTGTCCAAGCGAATGCAAATAACCAGGAGTTATTTCCGAAACATTCTTGTAATCAAATCGAGATTGATATTTCAATAACATTGAAAGTGTATCACGCTGCATTTGAATTAATTTATCGGAGTATTCATATTTTATTATTTCACGTTACACACGTCTCAACACACACCACTATGTCACGGTAAAAGTAAATTTTCGCACAAGAAAATTACTACAAATAAAAGAATTTAATTTATGAAAATTTCACAAATTCCCGGGTTTCGGCACCAACAATGTACGTAAAGTAACATGTAAAAAGAAACGCATTTTCTTTTTATTTTGTGACTTTACGTACATTGCTTTTTTTTTTTTTTTTTTTTTTTTTAGTTGCTGTAACATAACCCTTTTTCATTTCATTCACTGCGAGCGATACTTATCTATGTTGTTTTCTGCTTCAGATTCCAATAAAGAGAGACCGAAGCAATGGATCTAACATTTGCATCAACCCAATAATTTAGGTTTGACTCAATATAATTTGCAAATAGCAATACCGATAACTTCAAGTCCAGTACACTCAGGCCTACTCTCACAAAAACAATTTTATCATTAAAATGAAAATTTTTCTAATGTTTCTGCATAAACATTGCCGTGTGTGTGCAGGCGTTGGTGTACCAGTTTGAGTGAATGTGTTCGATCTGAGCAGCAGCAACAACAACACGGCTTAAGCTGAAGTTTAAGTCGTTGTTATCGCTTAGGCAAGTACAAATGCATTCGCTCAAGCTCAAACACATTTTCGGTGAGTAGAGAAATAGAGAGAGTGAGAGAGTAAATGAAGAAAATAATAACGAAAGATGCAAATGAGAGAATCAACCATCGTTCGTTAACTATGTCATTGAAATCAAATGTAGCTACATATATAACATAATTAATGTAAGAATTGTATCAATTATGTGAAATACATTGCAACATTAAACATAGATATACATACACATATGCTAGTGTTAACAGAACATTGAAAATGAATTTACAGTCTTGAACAAAATATTGCTTCTAAATTTACATACAATTTCATTATGAAACAATCTAATGATAATCTAATCTAAGTTTGTGGAAGAACATTTACGCCAACAGTCACCATATAGTGATTTTTATTTGTAGGGGCGAAATGGGACGAAAAGGGATAAAAATAGTACCTATCAAACGACAACAGATAGAAACACGAAATTTAGCGTGTACATACCTCTAATAGAGTAGATACATAATACACAAGTATTTTTTTCTAAATTTGTACTTTTAAGGGGTTAAATGGGGATAGAGGGATAAAAATAGTACCAACCAAACGGCTGCACCTAGAATAATGAAATTCGGTGTATATATTCCTCTGATTGCGTACACACATAAGATTCGCTGTATACAATCCTCTGACTGAGTGACAAGAAAAAAACGTTTTTCCAAATTCGTACTATCAAGGGATTCAATGGGAGCAGAGAGTGATAAAAATGGTACCAACTAAATGGCCGCAGACAGTATCATGGAATTGGGTTCATACATTCCTCTGAGTGCATAGCCAAGTAAAATATATATTTTTTTTTTTCAAATTCGTACTTTAATTTGTTGCTTTTACGACAAAAAAATGGTGGAATCATGAAGTTGTCTTCTACTGCGTACGTGAGAGATAAGGTATTTTCAAAATGTATACTTTTGAATTTAAAATAGATGGAAATACAACCAACCAAACGACAGTAGCTGATAATACACTCTCTATCCCCCAGTATTTAGGGTATTTATGATTGCTGCCTTATATTTACTTTATGAATTGAAGTATTATTTCCATATATATACATAATGAAAAATATTTGTAGCCTTGGCTTATTAATTAAATTTCTGATTTTCATACATTTGAAATTTGTTGCGGACATTCCGCTTGTAGCTTGGAAGCACCACAAAGAAAATAAATGTTTTAGCGGGCGAAATGGATAAAATATGGTACCAATGATACGACAACAGCTAGAATCATGAAATTCGGTGTGTACATCCCTCTAATTGCATAAACACGTAAAATAGAGGGATATTTCGAAATTCGTACTTTTAAGGGATATAATTGAAAAAGAGGGATAAAAATGGACCTTCCAAACCGCTGAAGTTGATATCATGAAATTCGGTGTGTATATTCGGTGGTCTGACTATGAAGACTCGAAACAAAAAGTTTTTTTTTCCAAATTTGTTCATTTGGTGCGGAGAATGGGGCGAATGGGGCGAATGGGGCGAATGGTGATAATGGGGATAATTTTAAAATTTATACTTTTCTTATCAAAATAATGCAGTCACTCTGTCTGTATCTGAAAATGCTTCTCCCTAATGGCGACTGACAATCGCCTAATAATTTCGGCATGTTCACTTTCACAAGAACAGCATTGTATTTATTTATAGTAGTAGATTTAAAAAAGTGCGCATAATTATACACTATAGTTTGAAATAGTAATCAAATATAGAAATGTGCATAAACATATCACAATTTTCGTAATATGGTTCTGTACTTATATGTCGACATCCTTTAATCTGCTGGTAATACCGTGGAATGCACTCCGTGGTTGAGGGTTTATAAGATTCGGCCCAGCCGAACTTAATGCCTTCTTACTTGTTTAATGCTTTTACAGTTTCTATTGCTTTTACAGTTTAGAATATATTCCCTCTGTTTCTGTAAAACATTTTCCTCTCTAGACGAATGAATCTTCTAAATTAAAGACATCATAACATTCTCAGTCTAGTGTAGGTGTTAGTCACTTGTGTTTGTGATTTAAATGCCAGCTGAATCGATTTACCGATGTCTGTCTGTCCGTCCGTCTGTCCGTCTGCTGTCCATCTATGCTTGTTCGCACTCTACAGGTCGCAATTGCTGTCCGATTATCATGAAATTTGGCAGAAGTGACTTTTTTTGGACAAGGACGATTGGTATTGAATTTGGAGGAAATCGGTTCAGATTTAGATATAGCCCACATACAAATGTCGCTCCCGATTTGACCTTTTCCGCTCTAGAAACCACATATTGTACCCGATTTTCTTTAAATTTGGCACAACATCTTATAATCCAACTAGAAACAGATATGCAGAAATAAGGTAACATCGGTTCAGATTTATATGTAGCCCCCATACAAATGTCGCTCCCGATTTGACATTTTCCGCTCTAGAAACCCCATTTTGTACTCGATTATCTTTAAATTTGGCACAACATCTTATAATCTAACTAGAAATACATATGCAGAAATTGAGAAAGATCGGTTCAGAGTTAGATATAGCCCAAATACAAATGTTGCTCCCAAATGTTTAACCGATTTTGTCCAAACTATACATAGGTGAATTTCATTCCAGATTTCAATATATCCCATACAAATGTCCTTTCCGATTTAACATTTTTTGTCAAACTCATACATTTACAGGATACAAAAATCCTTCCCGTTTTCACTTTTTCATCGAATTAAATTGTATTTGGATAGAAAGTGGAGTGTATCATAGAGTCGGCCCGCCCGACTTTATCCTTTCTTTACTTGTTATACCTTGTGTTTATGAACTAATGATTTGTTTGCTTAATTTAAAAAACAGCAAAAGCCGCTTATCCTTTTCTCTGCTTGTTTTTTTTCCGATCTAACAAATTCATTTATAACCATTATATGCGGAGCAGCCAACGAATTTATCTTTAGCTACAGCATTCTCTTAAACAACCTCAAATAATAATTGAGGGACACTTTTGGACTTTTTATCCTGCATTATGGACTTTAACCAACGAATATCCAAAGGATTGTTCTCAGAAAAAAAGATCTCAAGACCACACAGGAAATAAAAAGTATCATGATAAATAATAAACGGAAATATGAAATAGTGATCAGAGTTACAAACCGAACCACAATTATCGGCGGCGGCGGCTTACGGCTGATTTGCCGGCTCGTTCTGTAATTCAATCACCCATATTTATTTGACAGACCAGACATAGTCCTTCCAATGAATGGTAAGGCTATACCTTATATACTTTGACGCACTAAAGAAGTAAAATAAAAAGGTTCATGCTCCAAAAGTGTCCGAAAAGTGCATATAGTATTGTAGTCGGAGGACAGTGCAACTTCATGTCCTAAATATACATGACATATACAACGACGATCATCGTTGCGAGATTTGTGGCTTTGTGTCCTACATAAGAGTGCAACCTTCCAATCTCCCGCTTTACTTAGAGTAGCTGTTATATATGTTTATAGTTTTTTTATAGGAATACAATCCGACGCAAACTGGAATTGATTTATATAAATGCAAATCAAAATACAATAATTTAACATACAATAGACGTCATCATATAGTGGGATACCAAATTCAAAGAAAGATACATGTATGTCACATTTCTAGGTTGTCTAAGTCAACAGTTATATTTTCTTTTGTAATTTTAAGTGTGTTGTCTATTTTGCTAGTAAGATTTGACGCAGTTAGAACTCCGTCAAATCTCGGCGGCGTGGTTGAAGTCGATATGAGCCGATGAAATCGGCGGCGTGGTTGAAGTCGATGTGAGGCGATGAAATCGGCGGCGTGGTTGAAGTCGATGTGAGCCGATGACATAGTCCTTCTTTTGTTTGTGATTTAGTGAATGAATGGAAACAATGGCGTGTTATATATTGATTTGGCACAATCTGATGAAGCTGAGTAGCTCATTGATATTGTTTTGGTTGTGTTGCTTAAGTAAATGAAGTGAGCGATTGCATTTTCTAAAAAAAAATAAATTTTTCCTTTGTTCTTTGTATTTAAGACAGCGGAAGATTAGGTGTTTTTCATCTTCCACCTCGTTGCACAATTCGCAGAGATTGCTCCTTTCAATGCCTATTTAGTACAAGTAGTTTTTGCAGTATATATGTCCAGCAAACAACCTGTTAATTATCTTTATCTTTAGAAATCTGAATACCTTCAAACCAGTTATTTTTGGGAGGCGTTGGGAGAAATTGATAAAAGTAAGTTCGAATTTTATTCTGGAAAGCTGTGACTTTTTTATTTATGTATGTGGGCATATGTGCCATAGAGCAGATACCATATTCTGTTTTAGAAAAAATTACAGATTTTGGAATGTTAGTTGCAGTTGATGGATGGAGACCGTGTTTTAACGAGGTTAACATTTTGACCGCATTCAGTGCCGGATTACATGATGCTATTACTTCATCATAATGTTCTTTGAGTGATAGGCTATTTTTAATGTGCATGCCAAGAAATTTTATAGTTTTAACCACTTTTAGTTGTGAATTATTAATTGTAATTACAGGTGTTTTGCGAGCGCCCTTGGCAACATACATAACTGAGTTTTTTCGTTATTTATTTGCAGATTTAGTTTATTCAAAATTGTTACGGTTGATCTTATTTTGCAAGATATGTTCAGCTTTTTCAAAGTTTTTGTCGGTGGCGAGAATGATAAAGTCATCAGCAAATTGAAACGTGTACGGTTTTTCATCAGTGATTCAATGTAGACCTATTGTGTAGAGATTAAATAGCGTGGGACTTAGACAGCTACCCTGAGGAATGCCATTGTATATTTCCAGACTCGAATTTGCCATTATTAAATCTCGTTTACATAAAAAATTTATTGTCGACATTGTAATTTGCGAGGGAAAGTCTAATTCGATTAGAAATTTTTGAAGAGTATTGATGTTTACACATTCGTATGTCCTGGTTATATCTAGTGCAATTAGAATTACCTTCTTGCCCCTTTCTTTGTGAATGCCATTACCTGCAGCATGTCATTTATACACGATCCTGCCGATCTACGCTTTCTATACGCATAGGTTCTTTGTGGAAAAATTTTCCTCTCCTCAATGCAAGTGTTGAATCTTTCTTTAACCATTATCATGATTCATGATTTTCATAATTACTGATATGAGAGCAATAGGTCGGAAGTTTTTAAAATTATCTAAATTCACTTTTTCATTCCACCAATTTTTGGGTGACCTTTTTACTGTTATGCTATACGTAGACTTTTTATCTCAGTTTCTAAGGCAGTGTGGATTTCATCAATATCTGATGTAAGTTTGGTTCCATTTAGATTTTTAAGTAGTTTATTTTTCGCAACAAAGAAATGTTTCTTAGTGGTGATATTTTCAATGTTGAAAATTATTGGAAAGTGATGACTACCTCCCATTATGGTTCTTAAAACTTTCCAGGATACACTCTGTGTTGTGTTGGAAAAGGTTAAGTCCAAAACCGATCCAGGCCAATTGCTCCTTAACGTTTTTGTCATTTAAACAACGGAAATCCGAAGGGTCTAGAATGGATTTCACCGCCGCACCACGTACCGTGTCAAATACATCACCATATTTCATCGCTCTAGCGTTAAAGTCACTACAGATGAGTACATTTGTTCTGCCTTCTAGAAAGACCAATAGTTTAAATAGTTCATGTTTCAGAGTTTTACATTTTACTGAATGTGGAAAATAAACAGAGACTAATGTGAAGTTTGTAGAAAGATTTGTAGTTTGACAAATTACTATGTCTAATGTAGCTTGAAAATGAATCTTTTTAATTTTTATATTTTTCTTGTGAACAATGGCAACACCACCGTAGTTATCTGACCGCTTTCTGGATATGACACTGTAGTATTGAAAGCACGTTTGTATTTCATTTTCATCAAAATTGAAGATTTCACTAAGGAAGCATATTAAATTAAATTAAATTAAATTAAATTAAATTTATTCAGATAAAACTCGAGGTAGTTTTAGACTTTGTATATTATATTGTAGAAAATTCATTAGTTTATATTTAGTTTTGATGAAAAATTTTATTGATTTTGAAATAGTTTATTTGTTTGTTGTTTATATTATAGGAAGTTTATCAATATTTATGTTTTCTTTTGTGTTTTTATTCACAGATGGTACTGTATTTATGGCACTTTGGAATTGCTGCAGAATTTGCAATCCTTCCGAACAATTCATAGCTGTTAATATTGATGACATTTGTGTGGCAAAAATGTTTATTACTTTTTCAATATCAGAAACTTTATGAAAGTTCTGATACTCAAAGACCGGCTTTGAGGGACTTTCTCGGATTGGGTCGGCTGCAGGTAAGTTATTTTTTTGGAATAGTGGCAACTTTACTAAATTTAGTTTTCGTAATTCTCCTATTAATTTCTTCATTAACTGTTTTTGTTACAGGAGCTGATTTTTTTGAGATTGGAGGAAAACTCGTTTCAAATTCCTCATCATTCAGGATTTCATAGTAGTTGTTTGAAAGGTAAGTTTGCATGCACTCTTTTCTACACAAATTTGACAAGGCCATGACTTCTCTCACTGATTTTTCACAACTCCATTTTTTGCATATAGATGACTCGTTTGCATTGTGATCTTTCAGGTTACAGAGAATACACCTTGGGGAATTACAGTTTGTACTGCATTTTGTGATACTTGAACATAACTGACATTTGGTTTCTTTGCAGTTGTTGGGCATAAAATGTTCTCTCCATATAACAGGCATCTTTCCTTGAACGACAGCGTACTGTAATGTGACCAAGACGGCCGCAGTTTTTGCATAGGCGTAGTGGTGGTACGTATAAATCGATATTTCGTGTTAAACATGTTGGCTTCAGTTACAATTCCATCTTGAATTAATCCTATTTTAATTGTTTCAGATGGTAAAATGTTTACAATCTCATTTTTAAAAGTGAATCTGTAGACAGAGACAGCTGTGAAATCATTTTTTTGCTGATTTCATCAATTATTTCTTCACGGGAGAAGGAAATAGGCACGTTTTTAATGATGTAAAATTTTTGGACAAACCGATCTGGAATGAATGCTTTGAATTTTAATTCTTGTAGTCTTAGATTTGTGACAAAAAGATTGGCCGAACTGCTGTTGTTGAAACTTAGCCTGAAAGTATTAAATCCGACGTTCTTTGACTTGAAATTTGCTGTAATATTGTTTTCTTTTAATTTAGCAAAAATATGTAATTCACAATTTTTCCTTCTCGTGCTTAATTCAGTTTCGGAAACTAATAAAACATAAAATGGACCGGGATGACCATTTGGATATAATATTTGTTTGTCTTCGAATATGTTATAGTTATGTATGGCAGGTTGTTTTTTTGTGGTTTTATTTGTGTTGTTGGGTTTTTAATTCGGTTTACAGGTATGCCATTAGTGTTTTTAAGTTTTTTGGTATCATTGCTTATTCCATCAATTCTTTTTTTTTGGATCTAGTCGAGGAGGCGGGTCCTCGGCATCCATTTTAAAAAATAATTAAAATGCAAAGAGTACTTTGTTGTTGATTTAAAACGGTGTTTGTTTTTTGTCGATGATTTGAAACTGACAAAGAAAAGGTAAGATGAGACCGGCGCGAAGTGACTTCTGACTTCTCACACGGTTGTCAGCTGACAGGCGGCGCGGTTCGTGTAAAAACATGCGGCGGCTTAAAATCGGTCGGCTTGTATCTCTGACAGTGATTCAAAGTCTACAAGTTGAGAAAAAGAACGCAGCTATCGAGGTGAAAAATCGTACCGCTTGACATTGACTCATATTTAATTATGTTAACACAAGTCAATTAATAAATAATGATTAAATAAGAGAGTCGATTCCTGCAAAGAAGAAATAAATCCTGAATTCGTGTAGGAGTAGCCTTGGTAAACAATGTAAAATTCTTTTAAACCCATAGACTACATTTAATATTTGATTTAGATTTATTTACTTAACTTGTAATCCAAAGCCTTCGGACCAATTTAAAACAAATTACATAATTCATATATAATATTTTAACATGGCTAAAAAACTACTCAATGGAATATGTATCAGACCTGATCTAATTCAGACTTTTTTCACTGTATTTGTTAAAATTTTCATTACGAAAGTGATATGTGTAATAATAACTTTATTTCACACCAATCCCTCAATTTGAACGCTGTCCATTAACATGTCATTATCTTTGCCAGTACTTACTTTGTCATCTTCTCGCTTGGTGTTTATTATCAATTTTCTTTAGCCATTACTTTATTATATTAAACAGTTGGCCATAATTTGGTTTTGTCATTATTTTGTAATTCATGACACATTTATTAATTCAGAAAATGTTATACATTATAACACTTTCTGTCAACAAAACAACACCGTATTATATATATTTTGATTTTCTCATCCAGCACTGTTCAAAGTGGAGATGGAAATGTTATGTAGCCTTGAATAAGCCAGTTATGAGAAAAATGCTGATTATGGTATGATGGATGATTTCAGCACAAAAAGTGCTGGCAAGACTGCTAGTAAATATTGGTTGTGTGTTTCTTAATTTTATGATTACTATACCCTACACCACAGGGTATAATGTCTTTGTGCATTTATTTGTAACACCCAATAGGAAGCGAGATAGACCCATCGTTTATTATACCGATCGACTAGAATCACTTTTTGAGTCGATTTAGCGATGTCCGTCCGCCCGTCCGTCCGTCTGTCCATCTATTCTTGTAATCAAAGTCCAGGTCGAAATTGTTGTTAGAACTAAATGAAACTTTGCACAACGAAGTTTTATGGGATAAGGACGAACGCTATTTAATTTGAAGCAAATCGGTTCAGATTTAGATATAGCTCTCATACAAATTTTGTTTCCGATTTTACTTTTTCCGCTCTAGAAACCACATATTTCAACAGCTTTTCTCCAAATTTAGCAGAACGTCATATATTTTAACTAAAAATAGCTCTGGTAAAAATAGGCCAGATCGGTTCAAATTTATATATAGCTCCCATACAAATGACTCCTATGATTTAACTCTTTCTGCTCTAGAAACCACATATTTTAGCCGATTTTCTTAAAATTTGGCAAAACTACTTATATTTATACTGTAAACAACTCTGGTAAAAATGGGCCAGATCGGTTCAGATATATATATATAGCTCCAATACAAATTTCGTCACTGAATTGATTATTTCCATTCTAGAAATATCATATTTGAACAGATTTGCGTAAAATTTGGCAAACCAGCTAATATTTGAACTACAGACATCTATGGCGAAAGTGGGTCACATCGGTTCAGATTTATATATAGCTCCCATACAAATACCCACCGATTTTTCAAGTTTTTTTTAAATTAATTGTAAATCCGCTGAGATACTGAAAGTCGGTTGATAATCAAGTATGTTATATTTTAACCACCTATTTTCAATATATTTCGAATTGACCGAGTTTTTTGTAGATGGATTTATAAACACCACCTGTGATACTTTTTTCCCACCTTATCCTATCATAAAACATACACTGAAATATCTGTCCTTGCAGCTGTATTTATTCATTGATTAATTTTCCATAAATCCATAACATATTTTTTTCAATTTATATTTAAGCAGCACATAGTAGACAATAAAACTTTATCTTCCCTTTAGTCATCATCATGAGTAGTTCTGCTTAAGTGGCCTCCAACTGTTTGTTAATTTCCGTTTCCTCTTTTTCAGACGACTGTAATACTGCGTTTTTTGTCTTTGCTCAATGAATTTTAATTTAAAGCCATAACCATATGTGTATATATTTTGTTAATATTATCGTATTTCACGACTTCAACCACTCGAATAAATAAAGCTGTTTGTACTGACTGTATATGTATATAACAGTGAGCATGTATGCATATATATTTATATGATTAAGCATATTTGTTTTCGTGCGAATTTAGTTTTTCTGGCATTGACTTAATAAAGTAGAAAAAAACAAGTAAGGAAAGGATAAAGTCGGGCGGGCCGACTATATAATACCCTACACCACTCCCTGCGTATATACCTCGCTTTTATTACTAAAGCCAGGTGTTTCATGGGAGCAATTTTATGTAGTAAATTGTACAGTATTTAACGAATATGGTAAATAAAAATAGGATGAATCGGACCGACATGTGAAATGGGGTAATAAAACAACATGGAGTAATAGAGTAGAATGGGGCCCCATTTGGACACATATATTTGATTTTCATAGTATGAAAAAAGAAATATAATATGATCTGCAAAATTTGAAAAAAATCCGATATAAAATTTGTGTCATTGAGGGGTAAAAATTAAAATGGCATCATTTGTACATTAAAAAGTGGTTCTATATAGATCACTTTCAAAGTAGGTATTCTTAGTTGAAATATAACATGATATGCAAAATTGTATCGAGGTCCAACGCGCAATATGGGTCTGGAACTGTATTAGAGTAGAATGGGGCCTAATTTGTATGGGGGTTACACCAAAATATGGACCCATATATTTGACTTTCATAGTATGTATTCTTAGTTGAAATATAATATAATCTGCAAAATTTGAAAACTTCCGATGTAAATTGTGGGTCCTAGAGAGGTAATAATTAAAATGGGGGCCCATTTGTAAGGGCGCTACATTAAAAAATGGGCCCATATAGATCACTTTTAAAGTAGGTATTCTTAGTATGAAATATAAATATAATATAATTTGCAAAATTTGAAAAACTTCCGTCGGTCCGGTAAAAAAAAGTGAAATCGGGAAGGATTTTTCAATCCTGTAAATTTATGTATTTCACAAAAAATGTTAAATCGGAAAGGTCATTTGTATGAGGGTATATTGATACCTGGAACGCTAAATCTGAACCTATCTTACCCACTTTCACCATAGGTTTTTTAGTTGGATTTTTAGATGTTTTGCCAATTTTAAAGAAAATCGGGTACAATATGTGGTTTCTAAAGCGGAAAAAGTGAAATCGGGAGCGACATTTGTATGGGGGCTATATCTAAATCTGAACCGATCCTATCTAATTTCTGCATATGTGTTTCTAGTTGGATTATAAGACGTTGTGCTAAATTTAAAGAAAATCGAGTACAATATGTGGTTTCTAGAGAGGAAAAGTCAAATCGGGAGCGACATTTGTATGGGGGCTATATCTAAATCTGAACCGATCTTACCGAATTTCTGCATAGGTGTTTCTAGTTGGATTATATGATGTTGTGCTAAATTTAAAGAAAATCGAGTACAATATGGAGTTTCTAGGGCGGAAAATGTCAAATCGGGAGCGAGATTTGTATGGGGGCTATATCTAAATCTGAACCGATCTTACCCAATTTTTGCATAGGTGTTTCTAGTTGGATTATAAGATGTTATGCCAATTTTAAAGAAAGTCGGGTACAATATGTCGTTTCTAGAGCGGAAAATGTCAAACCGGGAGCAACATTTGTATGGGAGCTATATCTAAATCTGAACCGATCTTACCCAATTTTTGCATAGGTTTTTCTAGTTGGATTATAAGATGTTGTGCCAAATTTAAAGAAAATCGGGTACAATATGTGGTTTCTAAAGCGGAAAAAGTGAAATCGGGAGCGACATTTGTATGGGGGCTATATCTAAATCTGAACCGATCCTATCTAATTTCTGCATATGTGTTTCTAGTTGGATTATAAGACGTTGTGCTAAATTTAAAGAAAATCGAGTACAATATGTGGTTTCTAGAGAGGAAAAGTCAAATCGGGAGCGACATTTGTATGGGGGCTATATCTAAATCTGAACCGATCTTACCGAATTTCTGCATAGGTGTTTCTAGTTGGATTATATGATGTTGTGCTAAATTTAAAGAAAATCGAGTACAATATGGAGTTTCTAGGGCGGAAAATGTCAAATCGGGAGCGAGATTTGTATGGGGGCTATATCTAAATCTGAACCGATCTTACCCAATTTTTGCATAGGTGTTTCTAGTTGGATTATAAGATGTTATGCCAATTTTAAAGAAAGTCGGGTACAATATGTCGTTTCTAGAGCGGAAAATGTCAAACCGGGAGCAACATTTGTATGGGAGCTATATCTAAATCTGAACCGATCTTACCCAATTTTTGCACAGGTTTTTCTAGTTGGATTATAAGATGTTGTGCCAAATTTAAAGAAAATCGGGTACAATATGTGGTTTCTAGAGAGGAAAAAGTCAAATCGGGAGCGACATTTGTATGGGGGCTATATCTAAATCTGAACCGATCTTACCGAATTTCTGCATAGGTGTTTCTAGTTGGATTATATGATGTTGTGCTAAATTTAAAGAAAATCGAGTACCATATGGAGTTTCTAGGGCGGAAAATGTCAAATCGGGAGCGAGATTTGTATGGGGGCTATATCTAAATCTGAACCGATCTTACCCAATTTTTGCATAGGTTTTTCTAGTTAGATTATAAGATGTTGTGCCAAATTTAAAGAAAATCGGGTACAATATGTGGTTTCTAGAGCGGAAAAAATCTAAATCTGAACCGATTTCCTCCAAATTCAATACCAATCGTCCTTGGTCCAAAAAAATAACTTCTTCCAAATTTCATGACAATTGGACCACATTTGCGACCTGTAGAGTGCGAACAAGCTTAGATGGACAGCAGACGGACGGACGGACGGACAGACAGACATCGTTAAATCGATTCAGCTGGTGATTCTAAGCCGATCCGTAGACTTAAAGGTGGGTCTAGCTCAATTATTTCTTGGTGTTACAAACATTTGGCGTGAAACTAACTTATAATAGCCTAGTCCTCGAAGTGGTGTAGGGTATAATAATGACAGCCTATCTGTTGGCAAAGTAACAGAAAAGGTTGAACAAGAATGGCATAAGTAGATAAGAAATGAAAATTGGACAGAAATGTTAGCAAGTATTTGAGTAATAGTACAACGGAAATAGAGTCAAAGGATATGGTCTGGATTTCATTCATATGCTGTATGTATGTCATGGCCGGTGCACAGTGATTAAGAATCAAAATCCGTCTGCCAAATTTCAATAACTTTTGTAACCATTCTTGAGTTCTGTAAAAATTTAAATTAGACAATGACCCAAGGATTATTTTGAAAATCGGGCTATCGATATTTTTTAGAAGTTAGCCCAAAGTAGTCAATAGTTTTCGTATTTTTCGATTTTAAATAAAAGGAAAATTTGATTTCAACTGGAATATTGCCCCTGGCTTAAGACCATTTTGCATCTGTATTTAATAGAATGCAAATTTATTTACAAATGGCATGGTGACATTAATTACTTGGCTGCTGATTACCACTATCACGATTTAACCCTGTCAAAGGTTTCCTCAGGAGGCTTCGCATACCCATCATCTTTAAGTAAATGATTCTCACAAACGAACGAGAAGAACAACGCACTTGCCGAATATCCCTTTTTGAAAAATCGGAGCAAGTAATAAAGCACACATGACACCTTACAAGCATCTCATTGAATTGCATGTGAGTTAAAATTCGTAAATAGTGGTCTTGAGCCAGGACAATATCCCAGTTCAAATATTGATTTCTAGCAGTACCCGATGCTTCGCACGCGAAAAAGCCAGTTATTTGTTAATTTTATGAGTCTCTGTTTATTTATATAAATATAAAATAGTAAATTGGAAACATCCTTTTATATAGCACTCACACACAGTCAAAGTAATGTGCTTGTCGATATGCACTATTTTAGCTGAACTCCTTCGTATGTATAATTTTTATCATTTTCTACCAAGTTTTGAACAAAAAATTACCACCATTTATATCCTCGATCTCATGTTTCTAGATTCAGTTAGCCAGCTTATAACCTTTTGCACTTCTTTCCCAAAAAGTTTACATTTTGAAAAACCACTATATGTAACATGTGTTTTTCCTTAATTAAAGGACTGTGCACAATTTTTATAAATGTTCGTCCTGCGCATCCCTTAAAAGTACAAATTTCCAATTTACTGCGCTTCTACGTGGTCAGAGTAATTTACAACTAAATCAAGAAATCCATTTATGTTGCAAGTCTACGTTGTCAGAGGAATTTACACTCCAAATTTCTCGACTATAGCTGCAATACTTTAGTTAGTACCATTTTTATCCCTTTTTGTCCCGCTCACCTTCTATAAGTACAAATTACAAAACAAAATCCATTTAGATTGCGCTTCTACGTTGTCAGGGAATTTACACTCCAAATTTCGCAACTCTAACTGCACTATTTTATTTGGTACTATTTTTATCCCGCTCACCGTTTATAAGTATAAATTTCGAAAAATTCTTTTAGATTAGCTCTTCTAAATTGTCAATACTTTAGTTGGTACTACTTTTAAACGTTACCAGAGGAATTTACATACCAAATTTCACGACTATAGCTGCAATACTTAAATTGGTGCAACTTGTATCCCTTTTTGCGCACCCCTTGAAAGTAAAAATTTCGAAAAATCCAATTTTACTTCGCTTTTATATGGCCAGAGGAATTTACATACCAAATTTCACTATTCTATGTGTAATACTTTAGTTGGTACAATTTTTATCCCTTTTTGTCCCGACGCCCCTTTAAAGTACAAGTTTCGAAAAATCCAATTTTACTTCGGTTTTATATGGTCAGAGGAATTTACATACCAAATTTCATGATTCTAGGTGTAATAGTTTAGTTGGTACCATTTTTATCCCTTTCTGTCCCGCACGCCCCTTTAAAAATACAATTTTCGAAAAATCCAATTTTACTTCGCTTTTATATAGCCAGAGGAATTTACATACCAAATTTCACGATTCTTGGTGTAATACTTTTGTTCGTACCATTTTTATCCATTTTTGTCCCGCACGCCCATTAAAAGTACAATTTTCGAAAAATCCAATTTTACTTTGCTTTTATATGGTCAAAGAATTTACATATCAAATTTCACGATTCTAGTTGTAATACTTTAGTTGGTACCATTTTTATCCCTTTCTGTCCCGCACGCCCCTTTAAAAATACAATTTTCGAAAAATCCAATTTTACTTCGCTTTTATATGGCCAGAGGAATTTACATACCAAATTTCACTATTCTATGTGTAATACTTTAGTTGGTACAATTTTTATCCCTTTTTGTCCCGACGCCCCTTTAATGTACAAGTTTCGAAAAATCCAATTTTACTTCGGTTTTATATGGTCAGAGGAATTTACATACCAAATTTCATGATTCTAGGTGTAATAAAGGGTGATTTTTTAAGAGCTTGATAACTTTTTTTTTAAAAAAAAACGCATAAAATTTGCAAAATCTCATCGGTTCTTTATTTGAAACGTTAGATTGGTCCATGACATTTACTTTTTGAAGATAATTTCATTTAAATGTTGACCGCGGCTGCGTCTTAGGTGGTCCATTCGGAAAGTCCAATTTTGGGCAACTTTTTCGAGCATTTCGGCCGGAATAGCCCGAATTTCTTCGGAAATGTTGTCTTCCAAAGCTGGAATAGTTGCTGGCTTATTTCTGTAGACTTTAGACTTGACGTAGCCCCACAAAAAATAGTCTAAAGGCGTCAAATCGCATGATCTTTGTGGCCAACTTACCGGTCCATTTCTTGAGATGAATTGTTCTCCGAAGTTTTCCCTCAAAATGGCCATAGAATCGCGAGCTGTGTGGCATGTAGCGCCATCTTGTTGAAACCACATGTCAACCAAGTTCAGTTCTTCCATTTTTGGCAACAAAAAGTTTGTTAGCATCGAACGATAGCGATCGCCATTCACCGTAACGTTGCGTCCAACAGCATCTTTGAAAAAATACGGTCCAATGATTCCACCAGCGTACAAACCACATCAAACAGTGCATTTTTCGGGATGCATGGGCAGTTCTTGAACGGCTTCTGGTTGCTCTTCACTCCAAATGCGGCAATTTTGTTTATTTACGTAGCCATTCAACCAGAAATGAGCCTCATCGCTGAACAAAATTTGTCGATAAAAAATTTCGAACCGAACACTGATTTTGGTAATAAAATTCAATGATTTGCAAGCGTTGCTCGTTAGTAAGTCTATTCATGATGAAATGTCAAAGCATACTGAGCATCTTTCTCTTTGACACCATGTCTGAAATCCCATGTGATCTGTCAAATACTAATGCATGAAAATCCTAACCTCAAAAAAATCACTCTTTAGTTTAGTTGGTACCATTTTTATCCCTTTCTGTCCCGCACGCCCCTTTAAAAATACAATTTTCGAAAAATCCAATTTTACTTCGCTTTTATATAGCCAGAGGAATTTACATACCAAATTTCACGATTCTTGGTGTAATACTTTTGTTCGCACCATTTTTATCCATTTTTGTCCCGCACGCCCATTAAAAGTACAATTTTCGAAAAATCCAATTTTACTTTGCTTTTATATGGTCAAAGAATTTACATACCAAATTTCACGATTCTAGTTGTAATACTTTAGTTGGTACCATTTTTATCCCTTTTTGTCCCGCTCGCCCCTTAAAAGTACAAATTTCGAAAAATCCAATTTTACTTCGGTTTTATATGGTCAGAGGAATTTACATACCAAATTTCATGATTCTAGGTGTAATAGTTTAGTTGGTACCATTTTTATCCCTTTCTGTCCCGCACGCCCCTTTAAAAATACAATTTTCGAAAAATCCAATTTTACTTCGCTTTTATATAGCCAGAGGAATTTACATACCAAATTTCACGATTCTTGGTGTAATACTTTTGTTCGTACCATTTTTATCCATTTTTGTCCCGCACGCCCATTAAAAGTACAATTTTCGAAAAATCCAATTTTACTTTGCTTTTATATGGTCAAAGAATTTACATACCAAATTTCACGATTCTAGTTGTAATACTTTAGTTGGTACCATTTTTATCCCTTTTTGTCCCGCTCGCCCCTTAAAAGTACAATTTTCGAAAAATCCAATTTTACTTCGCTTTTATATGGTCAGAGGAATTTACATACCAAATTTCACGATTCTAGGTGTAATACTTGGTACCATTTTTATCCCTTTTTGTCCCGCTCGCCCACTTAAAATACAAATTTCGAAAAATTCAATTTTATTTCGCTTTTATATGGCCAGAGGAATTTACATACCAAATTTCTCGATTCTAGGTTATATAATACTTTAGTTGGTACCATTTTTATTCCTTTCTGTCCCGCACGCTCTTTAAAAGTAAAATTTTCGAAAAATCCAGTTTTACTTCGCTTTTATATAGTCAGAGGAATTTACATACCAAATTTAACGATTCTAGGTGTAATACTTTAGTTGGTACCATTTTTATCCCTTTCTGTACCGCAAGACCCTTAAAAGTACAATTTTCGAAAAATCCAATTTTACTTCGCTTTTATATGGTCAGAGCAATTTGCATACCAAATTTCACGATTCTAGGTGTAAAACTTTTGTTGGTACCATTTTTATCCCTTTTTGTCCCGCACGCCCATTAAAAGTACAATTTTCGAAAAATTCAATTTTACTTTGCTTTTATATGGTCAAAGGAATTTACATACCAAATTTCACGATTCTAGGTGTAATATTTTAGTTGGTACCATTTTTATCCCGCAAGCCCCTTAAAAGTAAAATTTTCGAAAAATCCAATTTTACTTCGGTTTTATATGGTCAGAGGAATTTACATACCAAATTTCATGATTCTAGGTGGAATACTTTAGTTGGTACCATTTTTATCCCATTTTGTCCCGCTGGCCCTTTAAAGTACAAATTTCGACAAATCCAATTTTGCTTCGCATTTATATGGTCAGAGGAATTTACATAGCAAATTTCACTATTCTAAATTTCACTATACTTTAGTAGGTACCATTTTTATCCCTTTTTGTCTCGCACGCCCCTAAAAGTACAAATTTTGAAAATCTAATTTTACTTTTTTTTATATGGTCAGAGGAATTTACATACCAAATTACACGATTCTAGGTGTAATACTTTAGTTGGTACCATTTTTATCCCGCTCGCCCCTTAAAAGTACAAATTTCGAAAAATGCAACTTTACTGGTCAGAGGAATTTATATACCAAATTTCACGATTCTAGATGTAATACTTTAGTTGGTACCATTTTTATCCCTTTCTGTCCCGCACGCCCCTTTAAAGTACAATTTTCGAAAAATCCAATTTTACTTCGCTTTTATATGGTCAGAGGAATTTACATATCAAATTTCACGATTCTAGGTGTAATACTTTAGTTGGTACCATTTTTATCCCTTTTTGTCCCTCTCGCCCACTTAAAAGTACAAATTTCGAAAAATTCAATTTTATTTCGCTTTTATATGGCCAGAGGAATTTACATACCAAATTTCTCGATTCTAGGTTATATAATACTTTAGTTGGTACCATTTTTATTCCTTTCTGTCCCGCACGCTCTTTAAAAGTACAATTTTCGAAAAATCCAATTTTATTTCGCTTTTATATAGTCAGAGGAATTTACATACCAAATTTAACGATTCTAGGTGTAATACTTTAGTTGGTACCATTTTTATCCCTTTCTGTACCGCAATACCCTTAAAAGTACAATTTTCGAAAAATCCAATTTTAAAATTCAATTTCGAAAAATTCAATTTTATTTCGCTTTTATATGGCCAGAGGAATTTACATACCAAATTTCTCGATTCTAGGTTATATAATACTTTAGTTGGTACCATTTTTATTCCTTTCTGTCCCGCACGCTCTTTAAAAGTACAATTTTCGAAAAATCCAATTTTACTTCGCTTTTATATAGTCAGAGGAATTTACATACCAAATTTAACGATTCTAGGTGTAATACTTTAGTTGGTACCATTTTTATCCCTTTCTGTACCGCAAGACCCTTAAAAGTACAATTTTCGAAAAATCCAATTTTACTTCGCTTTTATATGGTCAGAGCAATTTGCATACCAAATTTCACGATTCTAGGTGTAAAACTTTTGTTGGTACCATTTTTATCCCTTTTTGTCCCGCACGCCCATTAAAAGTACAATTTTCGAAAAATTCAATTTTACTTTGCTTTTATATGGTCAAAGGAATTTACATACCAAATTTCACGATTCTAGGTGTAATATTTTAGTTGGTACCATTTTTATCCCGCAAGCCCCTTAAAAGTAAAATTTTCGAAAAATCCAATTTTACTTCGGTTTTATATGGTCAGAGGAATTTACATACCAAATTTCATGATTCTAGGTGGAATACTTTAGTTGGTACCATTTTTATCCCATTTTGTCCCGCTGGCCCTTTAAAGTACAAATTTCGACAAATCCAATTTTGCTTCGCATTTATATGGTCAGAGGAATTTACATAGCAAATTTCACTATACTTTAGTAGGTACCATTTTTATCCCTTTTTGTCTCGCACGCCCCTAAAAGTACAAATTTTGAAAATCTAATTTTACTTTTTTTTATATGGTCAGAGGAATTTACATACCAAATTACACGATTCTAGGTGTAATACTTTAGTTGGTACCATTTTTATCCCGCTCGCCCCTTAAAAGTACAAATTTCGAAAAATGCAACTTTACTGGTCAGAGGAATTTATATACCAAATTTCACGATTCTAGATGTAATACTTTAGTTGGTACCATTTTTATCCCTTTCTGTCCCGCACGCCCCTTAAAAGTACAATTTTCGAAAAATCCAATTTTACTTCGCTTTTATATGGTCAGAGGAATTTACATACCAAATTTCACGATTCTAGGTGTAATACTTTAGTTGGTACCATTTTTATCCCTTTTTGTCCCGCTCGCCCACTTAAAAGTACAAATTTCGAAAAATTCAATTTTATTTCGCTTTTATATGGCCAGAGGAATTTACATACCAAATTTCTCGATTCTAGGTTATATAATACTTTAGTTGGTACCATTTTTATTCCTTTCTGTCCCGCACGCTCTTTAAAAGTACAATTTTCGAAAAATCCAATTTTATTTCGCTTTTATATAGTCAGAGGAATTTACATACCAAATTTAACGATTCTAGGTGTAATACTTTAGTTGGTACCATTTTTATCCCTTTCTGTACCGCAAGACCCTTAAAAGTACAATTTTCGAAAAATCCAATTTTACTTCGCTTTTATACGGTCAGAGCAATTTGCATACCAAATTTCACGATTCTAGGTGTAAAACTTTTGTTGGTACCATTTTTATCCCTTTTTGTCCCGCACGCCCATTAAAAGTACAATTTTCGAAAAATTCAATTTTACTTTACTTTTATATGGTCAAAGGAATTTACATACCAAATTTCACGATTCTAGGTGTAATATTTTAGTTGGTACCATTTTTATCCCGCAAGCCCCTTAAAAGTAAAATTTTCGAAAAATCCAATTTTACTTCGGTTTTATATGGTCAGAGGAATTTACATACCAAATTTCATGATTCTAGGTGGAATACTTTAGTTGGTACCATTTTTATCCCTTTTTGTCCCGCTGGCCCTTTAAAGTACAAATTTAAAAAAATCCAATTTTGCTTCGCATTTATATGGTCAGAGGAATTTACATAGCAAATTTCACTATTCTAAATGTCACTATACTTTAGTAGGTACCATTTTTATCCCTTTTTATCTCGCACGCCCCTAAAAGTACAAATTTTGAAATTCTAATTTTACTTCGCTTTTATATGGTCAGAGGAATTTACATACCAAATTACACGATTCTAGGTGTAATACTTTAGTTGGTACCATTTTTATCCCGCTCGCCACTTAAAAGTACAAATTTCGAAAAATCCAACTTTACTTCGCTTTTATATGGTTAGAGGAATTTACATACCAAATTTCACTATTGTAGGTGTAATACTTTAGTTGGTGCCATTTTTATCCCCTTTTGTCCCGCTCACCCCTTATAAGTACAAATTTCGAAAAATCAATTTATATTGCAAGTCTACGTTGTCAGAGAAATGTAAATACCGATTTTCACGATTCTAGCTGCAATTCTTAAATTGGTACCATTTTTATCCATTTTTGTCCCGCTCGCTCCTTAAAAGTACAAATTTCGAAAAATCCCTATTTGTAGCTCTTCTGCAAGGTCAGTGCAAGGAACTCACCGATTTTCATGTTTCTAAATACTGCCGTTAGGCAGGACGAATGTTCGATGTTTATCCCTTTTTGGGCCATTTTACCCCGTAAAAGTACGAATTTCATAAAACTCTTTCTTAGTCGACGTCTACGTCATATTTGGGAGCTACCCTGAAAATTTCATGACTCTAGCTTCAACCGTTTGGTCTGGGGGCTGGTCAATGATAAGTCAGTCAGTCAGTAACGCAACTCTTTTATATTGATTATTAGACAGCGGAATATATGTAATTGCATATTTTGATTGGATGCTTGTAAAACATTTCAATTAACACACAAAAGTTTTTTGTCAGAAAAATATTTAAAATACATAAACATATTTTTTCATTTTTTGCATATTTTATGCAAAGTTCATATTTGGATAAAACGTGCTTATGCTAAATATACATATGCAAAAAAGTAATACTAGCCAAAACTTTATAAAATGTGTGTTTTTATTGTTTTCGTCTTCTTTGTCCACTATTTTTCTAAAAGTACCGCTATTTTAATGCAGAGATTCCCAACAATTACGTTGTTATGCTTATGTTTGTTATAGCTTCGATATATATTAGAACATGATGAAAAGTGATGTCCAGAACATCGACAGCAACATCGTTGAAGACTACATTGAGCATAAGGAAGAACAAGTCAAGTCGAAAACTTCCCATTAAAACCCCAAAAGTGATATATTAATGCTGAGAAAAAATTTAATAATGAAATGGTGTGGTGATATTGAAGAAAAGTGTTTCTATGTCGAAGGAGAAAAGATTTATTGTACTTCTTGTGAGAAAAATGTATGTACTGCAAACTTATATCAATAAATAGAATTAATTTTTTATAACATTTTTACAGAATGTATTTTTTAGGTTACATGTAACAGGAAATCTCAATTATTGCAAAACATATCCACAAAATTACACACAAATATGAGAAATAAGAATGTTCAAGTCAATAACATAGTTGAAATAGATTTGAATTTGATCTTTGTCAAGCCTTAGTGGAGACAAACATTCCATAGAAGGAAGTAAATAATGAAGCTTTTAGTAAATTTTTAAAGAAATATACACTCAAAAATATTCCAGATGAAAGTTTGTTGAGAAAAACCTATTTAAATAAATGTTATCAACAAAAATTAATGAAATTCGAAAAGATATATAGAACGACTATGTTTGGATATCAGTGGACGAAACTACCGATAAGTCAGGACGATATATTTATTTGATCATATGAAATTTAAGTGAAAACAAGTAAGGAAAGGATAAAGTCGGGAGGGGCCGACTATATAATACCCTACACCACTCCCTGCGTATATACCTCGCTTTTATTACTAAAGCCAGGTGTTTCATGGGAGCAATTTTATGTAGTAAATTGTACAGTATTATATCGGACCGACATTTGAAAGTGGGCATATAACAACATGGAGTAATAGTATAGAATGGGGCCCATTTGGGCACATATATTTGATTTTCATAGTATGAAAAGTTGAAATATAATATGATCTGCAAAATTTGAAAAAAATCCGATATAAAATTTGTGTCATTGAGGGGTAAAAATTAAAATGGCATCATTTGTACATTAAAAAGTGGTTCTATATAGATCACTTTCAAAGTAGGTATTCTTAGTTGAAATATAACATGATATGCAAAATTGTATCGAGGTCCAACGCGCGATATGGGTCTGGAACTGTATTAGAGTAGAATGGGGGCCTAATTTGTATGGGGGTTACACCAAAATATGGACCCATATATTTGACTTTCATAGTATGTATTCTTAGTTGAAATATAATATAATCTGCAAAATTTGAAAACTTCCGATGTAAAATGTGGGTCCTAGAGAGGTAATAATTGAAATGGGGGCGCATTTGTAAGGGCGCAACATTAAAAAATTGGCCATATAGATCGGGTACAATATGTGGTTCTAAAGCGGAAAAAGTGAAATCGGGAGCGACATTTGTATGGGGGCTATATCTAAATCTGAACCGATCATACCCACTTTCAGCATAGGTGTTTCTATTTCGATTATAAACTGTTGTGTCAATTTTATAGAAAATCGGGTACGAGATTTGTATGGGGGCTATATCTAAATCTGAACCGATCTTACCGAATTTCTGCATAGGTGTTTCTAGTTGGATTATATGATGTTGTGTCAAATTTAAAGAAAATCGCGTACAATATGTCTTTTTTAGAGCGGAAAATGTCAAATCGGGAGCGAGTTTTGTTTGGGGGCTATATCTAAATCTGAACCGATAATACCTAATTTCAGCGTATGTGTTTCTAGTTGGATTATAAGATGTTGTGCTAAATTTAAAGAAAATCGAGTACAATATGGGGTTTCTAGAGCGGAAAATGTCAAATCGGGAGCGAGATTTGTATGGGGGCTATATCTAAATCTGAACCGATCTTACCCAATTTTTGCATAGGTGTTTCTAGTTGGATTATAAGATGTTGTGCCAAATTTAAAGAAAATCGGGTACAATATGTGGTTTCTAGAGCGGAAAAAATCCAATCGGGAGCGACATTTGTATTGGGGCTATATCTAAATCTGAACCGATTTCCTCCAAATTCAATACCAACCGTCCTTGGTCCAAAAAAATAACTTCTTCCAAATTTCATGACAATCGGACCACATTTGCGACCTGTAGAGTGCGAACAAGCTTAGATGGACAGCAGACGGACGGATGGACGGACGGACGGACGGACAGACGGACAGACAGACATCGTTAAATCGATTCAGCTGGTGATTCTAAGCCGATCCGTATACTTAAAGGTGGGTCTAGCTCAATTATTTCTTGGTGTTACAAACATTTGGCGTGAAACTAACTTATAATACCCTAGTCCACGAAGTGGTGTAGGGTATAAAAATCCAGGTGTATTGGGCGTCGAATTGAGAGTTAAATTAAGTTTGGTTATAAAAAGAAACCCCGACCTCAAATCTATTTTAAAAGCTAAAAACATTTTAAATTATTATACCCTACACCACCTCGTGGTCTAGGGTATTATAAGTTAGTTTCGCGCCAAATGTTTGTAACACCAATAAATAATCGAGCTAGACCCACCTTTAAGTATACCGATCGGCTTAGAATCACCAGCTGAGTCGATTTAACGATGTCTGTCTGTCCGTCCGTCCGTCCGTCTGCTGTCCATCTAAGCTTGTTCGCACTCTACAGGTCGCAACTGTTGTCCGATTGTCATGAAACTTGGCAGAATTTATTTTTTCTGGCCAACGACCATTGGTATTGAATTTGGAGGAAATCGGTTCAGATTTAGATATAGCCCCCATACAAATGTCGCTCCCTATTTCACTTTTTCCGCTTTAGAAACCACATACTGTACCCCATTTTCTTTAAATTTGGCACAACATCTTATAATCCTACTAGAAACACCTGTGCAAAAATTGGGTAAGATCGGTTCAGATTTAGATATAGCTCCCATACAAATGTTGCTCCCGATTTGACATTTTCCGCTCTAGGAACGACATATTGTACCCGACTTTCTTTAAAATTGGCATAACATCTTATAATCCAACTAGAAACACCTATGCAAAAATTGGGTAAGATCGGTTCAGATGTAGATATAGCTCCCATACAAATGTAGCTCCCGATTTGACATTTTCCGCTCTAGAAACGACATACTGTACCCGATTTTCTTTAACTTTTGCAAAACATCTTATAATCTAACTAGAAACATGTATGCAAAAATTGGGTAAGATCGGTTCAGATTTAGATATAGCCCCCATACAAATGTCGCTCCCGATTTGACTTTTCCTCTCTAGAAAAGACATATTGTACCCGATTTTCTTTAAATTTTGCACAACATCTTATAATCTACCTAGAAACACCTATGCTGAAAGTGGGTATGATCGGTACAGATTTAGATATAGCCCACATACAAATGTCGCTCCCGATTTGACTTTTCCGCTCTAAAATCCACGTATTGTACCCGTTTTTCTTTAAAATTGGCACAACATCTTATAATCCAACCTATGGTGAAAGTGGGTAAGATCGGTTCAGATTTAGATATCGCCCTCATACAACTGTTGCTCCCGAATGTTTAACCGATTTTGGCCAAACTTTACATATTATATTTTACCAATAAAAATACATAGTGAAAGCGGGTCACATCGTCCCAGGTTTCAATATACCCCATAACATATGTAATTTCCGATTTAACATTTTTTGTCAAACACATACATTTACAGGATGCAAAAAGCCTTCCCGATTTCACTTTTTTAACGAATTGAATTGTAATGAGATAGAAAGTCCGTCCGTCTTTAGCATTTCCTTACTTGTTTGGGAGATGCCCATATGTCCATACTTTGGTATATCCCAAATGGGGTCCCATTCTGATCTATTACAGCTCTAGAAACTACATCTTACATCGTATCATCATCAAATTTTGCAGATCATGATATTTTTCAGCTAGGAATACATACCGTGAATGAGAAATATATAGGCCCATGTTTTGAACCAGGCCCAAAATGTAGTTATAGGCCCCCTTTTGAAATTTCGGTCCGATTCATCCTATTACTACTGTATAATTTGTATTTGTCTGTCGGATAATTGGATCAATTACCATATTCGTTAAATATGACTAAAGATTAATTTATAGTATAATTTATACTGTATAATTTATATGAACTACATAAAATTGCTCCCATGAAATAAATGGGTTTAGTAATCAAAGCGAGGTACATACGCAGGGAGTGGTGTAGGGTATTATATAGTCGGCCCCGCCCGACTTTAGCCTTTCCTTACTTGTTTGTTTTTACGTTTTTTTTAAACATTATTTGAAGAATTTTTTGATAATTCGTAATTTTTTACGTAGTACAGATTTCCTAATTTCTTTCTTTTTCGACTTTCTCAAACTGTTTCTCTCACATTTTAAGTGATTATTATTATGACGCCAAAATACCTCCTTTGCTCAATTTACATGTATTAATTCGATTTGTCAGCAAAATCAGTTATTTTTATGTTTGGGCATAGTTCCTGCAAATGAACTCCGATTGTCATAAGATTTGTCTTGATAATAAAGAAAATTGCCTTATCCAAATTTTATGGCAATCAGAGTTCCTTTGGCGGAACCAGAGAACAAAAATATTTACCAGAACAAAAGTTATTGAATTTTGGTCTATGGGTTTTGATTCTGAACCACTTTGCGGTGGTTTGTTTAAATGTGAGAGATATGGCGTTAAACACTTATGATATGATATTTTTATGATATTATGATATTTTTTGCAGGAGATGTCAGCTAACGTCATATACAAGGTGGCGCAAAAATAAGCTTCCGATGTTTTTTTGGCTGTAATTTCAAAAAAAAAAATGAAAAACTTTGATTCTTCTTGTGGATTATTTTTATTTGGTCTTTTAATTTTTTTTACATCAAGTCGAGAATATGATGTCATGTAAATGGCCGCCGCCACAGTTAATTGTCATTTGAGCCCTTTTTATGGCATTTTCCATTACTTTGGCCAAAACTTCCGGCGATAGGTCCTCACATTCTTGACGGATATTGTCTTTAAGAGCTGCATGAGTCTGAGGCTTGTTGACATAAACCCGCGACTTCAAAAAGCCCCACAAAAAGAAGTCTGGAGCGGTCAAATCAGGCGATCTTGCTGGCCAGTGCAAATCGCCAAAACGGGAGATTAGGCGCCCGGGAAATGCATCCTTCAGCATATAGGTTGTGGCACGTGCAGTGTGTGCCGTTGTACCGTCCTGATGGAACCACATGTTTTCCAATCCCAATTCATCAAGTTGCGGCAAAAAGAACTCGTTGATCATTGCTCTGTAGCGCTCACCATTCACAGTAACCGTTTGGCCCGCGACGTCTTCGAAGCAAAAAGGTCCGATGACTCCTCCAGCGAAAACAGCACACCATACAGTGACTTTGAGCGGGTGTAATGGCTCTTCGTGGGTTACACGCGGATTTTCAGAGCCCCAGAAGCGTAAATTTTGCTTATTTACGTACCCGCTAAGATGGAAATGGGCCTCATCACTCATGATTATTTTTGATGAAAAATCATATTCCTGTTGGTGGTGATTAAGGATAGCTTGAGCGTATGTTAGACGCGATTGGCGGTCAGCAGCTAAACGCTGATGCACCGTCTGGACTTTGTACGGAAACATCTTCAAATCTTGTACCAAAATTCGCTGTAAAGACCGTCGACTGATACCCATTTGCGTGGCACGTCGTCTGGTCGATGTCGACGGCGCTTCCATGACATCCTCGGCTACAGCAGCAATATTCTCTGCAGAACGGCTACTCCGGGGTCTGCCACGTCTGGCAGCATCTCGTGTTGTGCCAGTCTCTTCGAGGCGAGCGGCTAAACGTCGCAGTGTTTCACCAGTAGGCTTTGGACGGCTAGGAAATCTGCGACGTGCCAAAGTAACCGACCGATTATTGGTCAAATAAATAGTCACCAATATTCCGCGTTCTGGAGCAGTGTAGCGTAACATTGTTTATTAACGTGTATTTCGCATGTGTTTACTACACAAATGTCAAAACAGAACTGACATTAGGGGCCAATCGCAAAATTTATAGCATTTTCTGATAGGAGGATTACTTTTGCGCCACCTTGTATATAGGGTGGGCCATTTAAATTACATTTTATTGAAAAGGTTAGATTTTGCCATTTAATAATGAAACTACCATGACTGACTCGGCAGTACATCATCCGATCAAACCAATTTTGCAGTACATGGGCCAATTATACCGCCAGCCCAAAATCTACACAAAACAGTGACTCATTGTGGATGCATTGGATTCAAAAGTCACGTGTGGGTTCTCTGAACCCCATATGCGGCAAACTATGCTTATTGACGTAGCCACCAAGATGAAAATGAGCTTCACATGAAAACAAGAACATTTGCCACGTTAATTTCTTACAGTTTGCGTTAAAGACTTGGAAGTAAGTTTTGAATAGTTCCCAATATTGTTCGAGCGTAAAGCCATTTTGAAACTGTCAAACATAACCCTAAAAATAAAAATGAATGTTATTCTACCTTGCAAAATCAAAGTACTCGGTAGTTCAAATTTAAAATACTACTTGCCCACCCATACACACCGATTCACTAACACACCGCTTGTTTATCCCTACACCGTTTTGTATTTTAAAAATTTTCCACACACTCACATAAATCGCCATGTTTCACATTCGCAAATAGCGCCGATTTGGATGGGCCGATATACTGATGGATGCAGACCGCAAAAAATATTTTTATGAAAGTTTTACTAAAGGCGAAAAAATACATGTGTTTATGTTTCCATTTTCATTGATAGTATTTTGTGCCGTGTTAGAATGTTTTTAGAGAAGTGTATGCATGTGTGTGGTTCAGTTTTTACTCAGTTTTGGGTATTTGTGTTAGCAATATTAATTAAGTTTTTCTTTTCTCGGTCTCTCTTTCTAGCTGTGTGTTTTTGTAGTTTGGTCGACCATGGCAACCAAATTTATGAGTGTTCTCTAAGTTTTTCATTTTTTGATAAAAATAAAATAGAAACATGAAGAAACTGCTGCTGATATGTTGTCAAACATTTGGGGGCTAAAACTTTAAATTGGTTTTATTTTCTAAAGTACATGTGAACATTTCTCAGGGGGATAACTGGATGGTATAATGCGGCTTAGGTGGCCACGATGCCAGTAGAGGTGACAGACAGTAACTGGATTCATATGTTGAAGACTAAATTGAAGTGTTTTGTGTCCCCGTTGACTTCCTTGTATTTTTGTTCAAAATGAACTTTTTTAAAATATCTAAACTGACTTTTTGTTTAATTTTTGTATGAACTGACTACCATAGCATTGACATTGTCAATTGGTAGTTCCTAAGCTTGTATCATTTCATTTTCATAAAACACATGAATTTGAAAGTGAACTTATAATTTTTATTATCGGTTAAAAGAACAATTTATGGCATTTACTGTTTGAAAATGATACCATGTAAATGTTGGCCACGACTAAGAGGAGGTCCATTTGGAACGTCCAATTTCGGACTACTCGATCGAGCATAGCTACTGGACAGCCGATTCACTGAAAATAACACGCAAATTTAAGTCGCCTGGCTTCAACTCTTGCAAAAGTTGAATTTTGCACACTTTAAGGCCGACATATTTACGTAAAATAAGTCAAGCTGCTGAGAACGATGACTAATCGATTCGCTACGGCCTTCTTTCTCAAAGAATGCCGTTTTTGTAATACAGCTGAATAATTTGGAGACGCTGTTGTGGTGTGAGTCTTTCCATGATGACTTGCCAAAACGATACTGAACAAAAATGACAATGCAGAAAACAGAAGTTGTTCGAAGTTATTTGTCAATAAGAAGATTTAAAATGTGTTTTCGTTGATGTTATTTCAACGATATTATTTGGCTGGACGCAAGTTGTCTCCATATTTGTGATAAATTTAAATTCCTTGATTATCAACTTCAGCAAATAACGGAATAAATGTTTTTAAAAAATCCAAGAATATTCCTTCGAAAAACTCAATCTCAATTTATTTTGAAACTAGCTTCAGAAACTAAAATGTTGTTTATACAAATATTTCGTCTACAAAATAGTCTTCTTTAAATTAGTTTTAATAATAATAAGAAATGTATTTTCTATTTAGATATAAAATCTAAGCCTTTACTTCAAGGTGTCCTTATGGTATGGGGATGGTACCTCCCACACAAAAAATATTTTAAAACTATCACAACAAGCATACCGATGTATGGATTCGATCGATAATTTTACTGCAGCTAACTTCTGGGCAAGGGATGGTTCCAGGATATACTAGGTCATTATACGAAAAAGACGCGTGCCACCGCCCACACAAACTATATTTTAAAACTATCATAAAACACGTTCCGAAGTGGTACCTTCTCTTGAACATTTTATTGTGACTAACTTCTGAACAGAGGATAGTTTCTGAATGGTGACTATACAATGGTCATGATACAAATGGACGTGAGACTGCCCACACGAACTATACATTAAAATGATCACAAAACACGTAATGAAAATTTTACTGTATCTACCCTGTGGAAAGGGGATGTTTTCTGGCTATATTAGGGGAAGACACGACAAATACTTGATTATTTTATTGTAACGAACAGAGGATGACCATTGACTATAAAAAGGTCATGCTACAAAAAGGGACGCGGCTCCACCCAAACAACAATACTATAAAGTAACACGTGCCGATTTTTTTCTGCCGCTACGTTCAGGTAAGGGTTTGGTTCTTGAATATAAGAGGTCATGGTATGAACAATTGGCGCGTCTCCTCATACTCGAACCAAGCAAGGTGTTCCAGAAGATGGGTATGCATTGGACCAAACAACGCTGAATGTTATTAGTTAACGTGAGAGGACCCACTTCAGTGTTAAATTTAAGAGCAGTTGAGAGAGGCGTGTCAGAAACTGGGAGACCACATTAATGTATGCTGTCATCCTCTCCAGATTCGAATATGCATGGAATATGAAATTTGTCGATTCTCCAACCTGTAATATTGGTAAAAGTTCAGGCATAGCGAAAATGCTCAAAACATGCAAGCTGATTGTGTGAGATGACTGCACCATGGCATATAAGAAATCCCTACAAGCGCTTAATCGGACACTTCAAGATTTAGGATCAAATACACAACCATTAGGTGAAACTCTTATTTTACTAGCTGGAGACTTCCACAAACCCTTCCAGTAATTCCAAAATCAGCACCCGCAGCTCTGGCGATATCTACAAAAAATTAATATGATCACCAATATGCGTGTACATCTGCATTACGATGACACAACAGCTATATTTTTGAAACATCTACTGGATGTCGGTAATGGCAAAGTATCAGTTGATGCAGTGAAAAGGAGTATTACATTTTCGAAAAATGTCATTCAGGAATCAATTCAGCAATTAATCGAGAAAGTCTTCCCACAAATTACCATAAACTATGGAAACAATGAGTGGTTTTACGTCCGTACTATATCGGCTGAAAAAAACAACGATGTTAATGCAATCAATAATTTAATTCTGGAACAAATTTCTAGGTGATTGCACACATTACAAATCAATAATCGATCGATGCGGCGGAATCCTGGAACGTACAAAGAATTTAGAAATTCAATTCGACAGTTGACAACTTCATCCGCATTCATGAATGCGGATGGAAACAAAGAGTGGTTTAACGTCCGTGCTATATTGGCTGCAAAAAAAAAAACAACGATGTTAATGCAATCAATAATTTAATTCTGGAACAAATTTCTAGGTGATTGCACACATTACAAATCGATAATCGATCGATCCGCATTCATGAATGCGGATGAAGTTGTCAACTATCGAATTAAATTTCTAAATTCTTTGGAACTTCCAGGAATTCCGCCGCACATGTTATCTCTTAAAATTGGTTCACCTATAATTCTCCTAAGGAATGTTAATCATCCTCGATTGTGCAATTATACTGGAGTTGCTGCCCAAAGTTATTGAAGCAACGATTTTAAATGGAAAATCAAAGGGAAAATATGTCTTTATACAACGCATTCCCACCGATATACCATCCGATTTCAAACGATTACAGTTTCTGATTCGCCTAGCATTTGTGGATTGAATCTGGAAAATCCATATTTTTCACATGGTCAGTTATATGTTGCTTACTCTCGAGCCCAATAACTTTAATGTACTTGAACAAGGTGGAAAAATTGTAAATATCGTGTATCTTTTAAACGTTTCATTTTTTTTGAAAACACTGAAAAAATACTTAAATTTTCATGAAGTTTTTATATTTTAAAAATTTAACTTGTGAATTTAAATAAATATGTATTAACTAACTTACAGAAATAAAAATATACAAAACAAAAATTTCGAGCATACAAAGTTACATACATAAGGAAGACGAAAACCCGTGCAACGCCGGGTATAAAAAGCTAGTCTCGTATAAAATTACATTGGAGAATAGTTGTACAGACACTAATTAATTATATACGTGTGTGTATGTTTTAGCCTGATGAGTCTTGGCTTCTTAATGGCCAAAGATAACTGAACTGCCTTAAGGTAATTGATGGATGGCATCAGGCAGTGATATAATGTCCATTTATTTCATTTTGACATTAGTTCCCAATAAGCACATCGGATCCGAATCGGATCCGACTTCTCTGATTTGGTTTCGAGAACGGGTCCGATTTCGGTCCGAGATCGGTCACGAGAATGGGAGCAATTCCCTCTTCGATATCGGACCGAGAATTGAGTCCGATTTCGAAATGATATCGGACCCGAACTCAAAACGATGTAGGAACCAACATCGAAGTGAGTTCGGATCCGATTTAGATATGAGTTCGTATCCGATCTCCAAATGATTTTGTATCCGAATTCTGATCCGTTGCCGAAACGATTTTTAATCCTGCATAATTTAGCATAAAATAATAAGGCGGAACAAATTCAATTTTTACGCATTTATTTATAGCATAGGTAAGTATAAACGATTACAAACTATCTTATAGTAATAAGCTGTTAGATTGCGATTAAGATTGGTAATCAATTAGATTACGTTTTAAAAATAATTATAATAACTATATAATTCTCTATTAAACAATACCTTGTCAATTAGTAATCAGAATTTGTCCTTGTCAATTAGTAATCAGAATTTGTTTGATAGAGAATTATATAGTTATTACAATTATTTTTAAAACGTAATCCAATTGGTTACTAATCTTAATCGCCATCTAACAGCTTTGGTAAGTCTTTTATATAACATACACATAAACACCTAAACATATACTACATTTATAATATTTTTTCATTGTTATATTTTGTTTTTTTCGTAAATCTGTCCATTGCATATTGGAAGTATTTTTTGCTCCGCTGGTCCATTACTTCCAAGGGCTCGTGAGGATATTTCTATTGAAATGCTCCTGAAATATACATAGAAAATATACATAAAATTATATAAAAATGTAAATTAAAGTTTAGGGATCTTGAAGCTTACCTTTAATTGCGGCTGCCACTATCAGTTCCTTGGCCGCCCTTTTAGTTTTAGAGCCGCACCAGGTGAAGTGCTGGGAAACGTCGTCGGCAATGACATTGCGCCAGCAGTTGCGCACGTGCTCGGCTGATGTGCCGCCTGTCAAAAACAGAAGATCCCGCACCTGTTTCAAAAAAGGTATTACATTTATTAAACTGATGATTTTTATAAGGGAAAAAATTTAACTCACCAAGATGTTGACAGCATCAGCGTCCTTCAACTTCTCCTCTAACTCCGCAAGAGTTTCCATGCTGGTTATAGCTACTCGTGGCAGAAGTTTTCCTTCCTGAGTCCCTTGTAGTGTTTGACGTTTTCGGGTCACTTCACGGCGGAGCGATATGATTTCCTCTGTCAACCGACTAAACGCATTTTTCATCGTTTCTTCCAAGTCATTAATGCGGTTAAGCAGCGCACGATAATGTTTGTCGTCTGAAAGTAATTGACAAAGAAATTGTTAAAGAAATAAACTCAATTTCTTTGTTTTCTATAACCTTACCGCTGCTCATGGTGCTTTCCTTGCACACTCGGCGATGCTTTTTGTTTGTTCCAATATCGCTGCCTTCCGAAGATGGTGACGTTGACATCAAGCGCTTTCCTTTTTTTGGCATTGTTTTAATTAAATTAACTAAATTCTTCAGTTTAATTAATTTTAGAATTCCTTTCATTTTGTATTTCTGCCATCTGTATGCAAACACTTAAACGAATGACAATTATAGTTTTCAGCATTTGCAGCGTTGTATTTTGATGAATAACCAGCATTCATTTGAGTGTTTAAACAGCGGCTGGCAGCTTTTAATTCTCTAGCGCTGCAACCAAACAAAAGTAGTTTACATTTTTCTGAAAAAGTAGCAGCTACAACCATCAAATTATGAGAGTTTGTGAGAGCGCTGCTAAGGAATTAGAATATATAAAAGAGTTGCGTAGTAACTGAGTGACTGACTGACTTATCATTGACCAGCCCCCAGACCAAACGGCTGAAGATAGGGTCATGAAATTTTCAGGGTAGTTCCCAAATATGACGTAGACGTCGACTATGAAAGGGTTTTACGAAATTCGTACTTTTAGGGGATAAAATGGCCCAAAAAGGGATAAACATCGAACCTTCGTCCTGACTAAACGGCAGTAGCTATAAACATGAAATTCAGTGAGTTCCTTGCAATGACCATGCAGAGGAGCTACAAATAAAAAAAATTTTTCGAAATTTGTACTTTTAAGGGCCGAGCGGGACAAAAAGGGATAAAAATGGTACCAACTAAAGTATTACAGCTAGAAACGTGAAATTTGGTATGTAAATTCCTCTGACCATATAGAAACGAAGAAAAATTTGTTTTTTTTTTTTTTCGAAATTTGTACTTTTAAGGGAAGAGAGGGATAAAAATGGTGCCAACTAAAGTATTACAGCTAGAATCGTGAAATTTGGTATGAAAATTCCTCTGACGATATAGAAACGAAGTAAAACTGGATTTTTCGAAATTTGTACTTTTAAGGGGAGAGCGGGACAAAAAGGGATAAAAATGGTACCAACTAAAGTATTACAGCAAGAATCGTGAAATTTGGTATGAAAATTCCTCTGACGATATAGAAACGAAGTAAAACTGGATTTTTCGAAATTTGTACTTTTAAGGGGCAAGCGGGACAAAAAGGGAAAAAATTGTACGAACTAAAGTATTACAGCTAGAATCGTGAAATTTGGTATGTAAATTCCTCTGACCATGTAGAAGCGCAGTATAATTGAATTGAATCGAAATTTGTATTTTTTAGGGGGTAGCCGGGACAAAAAGGGTTCCAATTTAAGAATTGCAGCTATAGTCGGGAAATTTGGAGTATAAACTGTGTGTAAAGCGCAATCTAAATGGATTTTTGGAAATTTTGTTATAGGGGTGAGCAACAAGGGATAAAAGTAGTACCAACTAAAGTATTGGAGCTATAGTCGTGAAATGTGGTGTGTAAGTTCCACTGACAACGAGAAGCGCAAATCTAAACGATTTTTTCTAATTTTGTACATATAAACAATGAGCGAGAAAAAAATAGTATTAAATAAAATATTTCAGCTATAGTCGTGAAATTTTGTGTTTAAAGTTCTCTGACAACGTAGACTTGCAACATAAATGGACTTCTCGAAATTTGTACTTTTAAGTTGCGAGCGGGACAAAAAGGGATAAAAATGGTACCAACTTTAGTATTACAGCTAGAATCGTGAACTTTTGTGTGTAAATTTCTCTGACCATATAGAAGCGCAGTAGTTTGATTTTTCGAAATGTGTACTTTTAAGGGGTGCGCGGGACGAAAAGGGATAAAATGCGCGGAATATAAATGGATATTTCAAAATTTGTACTTAAAAGGGGGGATACGGGACAACAAGGAATAAATGTGTTACCAAATAAAGTACATATTTTTAGGGGAAGCAAAAACACATTTTACCTATAGTGATTTTTCAAAATGTATACTTTTTGGGAAAGAAGTGCTAACAGTTATAAAATGGCTGGCTAAATCTAGAAACATGATATTGAGGATATAAATGGTTGTAATATTTTGTTCAAAACTTGGTAGAAAATTATACATACGAAGTAGAAAAATAAATACAAAAGAAAATTAAATAAATACTATCCAAAAACAAAGACGGATAAAATTAACAAATAACTGGCTTTTTCGCGTGCGAAGCAGCGGGTACTGCTAGTCGATTATATTCTAGAGGCTAACTGCCAGCTGCCACGATTTTCCTTAGCGCTTTTTTCGTCTCCATATAATACCTATGCAGAGCTGCCAGCTGCTAGCTGCTATACTGAAAACTATAATTGGCATTCATTTAAGTGTTTGCATACAGGTGGTAGAGCTGGCAAAATATTGAAACCTGAATCGAAAGCGTCCGAAATCTCGGACTCAAATCGGATCCGAATTGGAACAGAGAAAGCGGAGTCCGACATCTCGGACTCAAATCGGAACAGAGAAAGCGGAGTCCGACATCTCGGACTCAAATCGGATCCGAATCGGAACAGAGAAAGCGGAGTCCGACATCTCGGACTCAAATCGGATCCGAATCGGAACAGAGAAGCCGAGAAACCGAGATGTCGGACTCGAATCGGATCCGAGTCCGACTTTGTGCTTATTGGGTACATACATAATAATTATTTGGCATGGAGGTGCTGGCCAACACCCCAACACAATTACAAAGGGATTATGTGGAAGGGGATGAGGAACTCAACAAAGGTTTGATATATATGCCCGGAGAAATTATTAGTAATGATTAGTAATAATTTGGTATTATTTGTTTAAGAAATTCGTTTCTGCTCCTCTTGCTCCTTAGGCCTATAAACACGTGATCATTGTGTTTGTTTTTTTAGCTTTGAACTCTCCGGAAGAGGAGCATATGTCTGAACTTAGGGGAGTCAAAAGTTTAAAACTTATCTGTGAAATTGTTTTCTATGCTTTGATCATGCATACGTGATTTGGCACGAACATCGCTTGGCCATAAATCTCCAGGTGGAAATCTCAAATACAATCTCTCAAAAATGACACAATACCATTGGAGAACTGGAAAGCATCATCACAAAACTTGGCAACACCACTACACATACTGGGTTGTATGTGCTTCAATAGAAGCCAAACAAAGAACTCCTATAAGTAAATTCAAGATTTCATATCCTGACTAAAAACAAAAAATCGAAAAAGCACACAAAATAATGGTGTAGAAACGTTCAGTGCCTGTCTTCCGTTCTCGGCAGTTTAATTTTTATTTGCGTTTTAAATGAAAGCGTCTGTTGTATAGTAAACGCTATACCACAAATTATCATATGAACAATTTTATGGCTTACAAAAGAACAATGAAAACATAAAAATGTAGCATATCCTTTATGATTACTTATTTCGTACTGTGAAAGCAAAGCCATTCTGTTATGAACTGTGCATAAGTGCAGGACAATAAACAGTGAAATTGTTTTTGCTTAAACAAATTCGAAAGTAAGCTATATTTTCAAGATTTATAATGTATTAAAAGGGAAAGGAATATTATCCCGAAATTATACTGGGAATATTTTTAAAGTTAAAAAGCCTTAATATAGACAATATTTTTGTATTTCTGCGTCAAGATACCAGAGATCTAATAGGTTTTATCATGCCAAAAAAACAACAGTATATAAAAACAAGTAGGGAAAGGCTAAAGACGGACGGGGCCGACTATATGATAACCTAACCACTCCCTGCGCATATACCTGGTTTTGATTATTAACATGGGTGTTTTATGGGGACGATTTTATGTAGATATAAATTATAAATGCATCTTTAGTCAAATTTAACGAATATGGCATTACTCTTATATATACACAAACAAAATCGATGTGATGAATGAGATAGGATGTCATTGTAGCTCCGCCTAGGGAAAAATATAACGATTGTTTTTATTAAGATCAGATATAATAAGCTGAGTCTAGTGAGCATGTAAACAAATCAGAAATTGATAATAAACGGTGGCAATATCTTTACGTAATGCACCACTTTTTCTGTAAGAGTTCCTGACTGAAATATAAGGTAATGTAGAAAATATGTATAAAATCATATCGGATGCCTCTTGGGTCTACATAAAAACAGCTAACCGTGGTCGACTTCATCAGTATTCCTATGTGAAATAATCCATGAAGTGAGAAATTTGACCAAGATCCAATGACAAATGCAGCGGTACTAGGAAATATAACAAGATCTGCAAAATGAAATAAACTTCCGATGAAAAATGTGTGTTCTAGAGAGGTAATAGTAAAAAGTGGCGACTATTATGTGGGCACGTTAGGTGTTTCTAGTTCGAAGATAACATGATTCTGAAATTTTTATCAAGATTCAACGTAAAATGTATATACTAGAGCTGTAATAGTGTAAATTGGAGGGATATTTGTAGGGAGGCTATATCTGAATCTGAACCGATTTCCTCCTAATTCAATATCGATCGTCGTTGGACGAACAAATTACCTCTGCCAAATTGTATGGCAATCGGGCCACAATTGCGAACTGTAGAGTGCCAACAAGCTTAGAGGGACACCTGACGGACGGAAGGTCGGGTTTACCTCGATTATTTCTTGGTGTTACAAACATTTGACAGATTAGAGGCTGTCGACTTTACATAGAAGTAGAGTATCATATTAGGAAAATTGTGATATTTTTTTTGTACATTACGACATTTGTTAACTATTTTAAACTAAAATACACACTTATGCGCACTTTTGCTGTTCACTTGCTTCATTATAATAATACTATATAAATATAATACTTCAAGTTTAATCAAAAAGTATATAAAAGGCAGCAGTCTTCGAAACATTTTCCCACTTCATCAACAGACCAAATGAAAAGGGTAGGCCGATGTTGATTTTGAATAAAACACGAATTATTTAGGAAATTATAGTCATTTCTTTTTAGTATGATAATATTTGTATGGTTCAATTATGTATGGAACAAAATATCGGCAAAATGACCGCCACGACCTCGGCGGCACACCTCCATCCGATGGTCCAAATTTTCGATGACGCTGAGGCATAATTGAAGTTCTATACCGTTAATGTGCTGTGTTGTTGCTGGCTTATCGACGTACACCTCACTTACATAACGACGTTTTTCGGGATAAGGACGAATGCTATTTAATTTAAAAAAATCGGTTCAGATTTAGATATAGCCCCCATACGAATTTCAATCCCGATTTGACTCTGTTCACTCTAGGTACCACATACTTTAACAGAATAAGAATATTTAGCAAAATATCTTATATTTCATTTCACCCATGGCGAAAATAGGTCAGATCGGTTCAGATTTATATATAGCTCCCATACAAATTTCACTCCCAATTTTACTCTTTTCACTCTAGATACCACATATTTTAAAAGATTATCTTCAATATTGGCAAAACATCGTATATTTCAACTAGAAATACCCAATGTGAAAATAGGTTAGATCTGTTCAGATTTATATATATCTCAAATACAAATTTCGCTCTCAATTTGACTTTTTCCGCTCTAGAAACCACATATTTTAACAGATTTTCTTCAAATTTGCAAAATATCTTATATTTCTACTAGAAACACCCAGGATGAATGAGTCAAATTGGTTCAGATATATATGTAGCTCACGGCCCAGAAACCACGTATTTTCACCGAATATAATACGTTATATTTGAACTGGAAGAACTTATTGTATAAGTGGGTCACTTCATTCCATGTTTGGATATAGCCCCGATACATATATTCTTCTCGACTTGATGATGATTAGGAAACATACAAAAATTCTTCCAGTTTTCGCTTTTTTACCGAATTGAATTGTATGCGGATAGAAAGTGGAGTGTATCATATAGTCGGCCCCGCCCGACTTTAGTCTTTCCTTACTAGTTTTAAATTACCTTCTACGAAAAGTGGAATTTTCTTACTTATTTTTGTAATGTATCCATAGAAAAATTGAAAATCTCTTTCGTGCTGAAAACGCCACAATACATTATAAAATCTTAAACATTTTTAGTAAAAAGTACATGGAATTTTTTCCTAAAATTTTGCCGATTATATTATATTTCAACTAAGAATACATACTATGAAAGTTAAATACATGTGTCCATACTTTGGAAGAACCCAAATGGGGCCCCATTCTACTCTATTGCATCTGTAGAAACAACGTCTTATATCTATATGATACATGATATATTTCAACTAGGAATACCTACCGTGAATGACAAATATATAGGCCCATGTTTTGGACCATTCCCCAAGTATTGTTATAGGCCCCTTCCAAATGTCATCCTATTACTATTGTATACGTTGAATTTGTCTGCCGGAAAATTGGATCAGTTATCAAATTATTTACCATATTCGTTAACTGAAAACATGAAACACCTGGGTTTAGTAATAAAAGCGAGAAATATACGCAGAGAGTGGTGTAGGGTATTATATAGTCGGCCACGGCCGACTTTAGCCTTTCGTTATTTCCATTCTTTCATATCTTCATTGGTGCCCTGCAATTTGTTTTGTTTTTATCTTAACCCAGGCTACTACAGCTCATTTCAATCTGACACATCTCTGTTAGTCTTACCTGTTTTTTTCCTGAACTAAAGTATCAAAAATATAAATATATATAAGGGGAAAGTAGTGTAGCCATTAAAATTTGTCAACCTGGAGCCTATTACGATTTTGTGTGGTATGTCATATGAAAAGAAATTAATTAAGTTTGACTTAAAATTTGTTGTTCATATATCAGCTACATCATTTCCTAGCGGTTTCTTTTCCCATGTGTGCTTTTTTCATACGCCAACCTTATGCTAAATTAAGGAAATTAACACTTTGTATATGTCTAAACTTAGGCTTAGACACTAAATTAAATTTATTAATTTTGAATTTTAGTAAACCGTTACAACTATTGTGAATTAGTTGTATCGGTAAAGTAGCTGACCCGATATTTCGTAAGATGTACTGGAAAATCGACGGGTAAGGTCAAAATTTCATCGGAGATTTTGCCATTGACAATTTCAAACAATTATTTTGAATATAATTGCGAAAATACGTGGTTCTGCTAATCGAAACGTTTGATCGTCCTGTGGATATCATAACGTGTTCCACAAAAAAGAATGAAAGGATTATTGCGGAGTGTTTGGTAAAAATTACCAAAATAATTATTGCAACAACTGACCGGTTTTGATTGTTTCATTAACAGGCAGCGGATTTCAAGCAAATTCCATTTTAATCCATCTTTGCATAAAGCTATGAAAATATGCAAACGTCATATTGGTTATATCGATTGAAGTCTTCATTCAATTGTAACCATCTTTTCAAATTATACTTTTGCAAAAAACGTTTGTCTAGTCATTAGTCGGTCTATCTTCTCCAAAGAATTTATGTGAGGCATCGTATATTCATCTCGAGCGATCAATTTGCATTACTGCACAACCTCCGGCCATCGGCACAGTTCTTCCATAGTTTGCATGTTGGAATTTCTTTAATCTGCATATTTGATTTCTGAATGAGCTGTTCGAGATTTTTCAACAACTTAGCTCAAATCTCGATATACGCGATCAAAATAGTTTTGCGGTTCCGACGTGAGCGTGCAAGAGGAGAATCACTCCAATTCTATCGTTCACAACTTTCATTAATGTCGTTCATATGTTAATTGCCTATTTAACAGCGGATTGTTCGTTACAACTGATTCTAGACATGGTATGTCAGTCGGATATTCTTTAATTTTTTGCCCAGACCAAACGGCTGAAGATAGGGTCATGAAATTTTCAGGGTAGTTCCCAAATATGACGTAGACGTCGACTATGAAAGGGTTTTACGAAATTCGTACTTTTAGGGGATAAAATGGCCCAAAAAGGGATAAACATCGAACCTTCGTCCTGACTAAACGGCAGTAGCTATAAACATGAAATTCAGTGAGTTCCTTGCAATGACCATGCAGACGAGCTACAAATAGGGATTTTTCGAAATTTGTACTTTTAAGGGCCGAGCGGGACAAAAAGGGATAAAAATGGTACCAACTAAAGTATTACAGCTAGAAACGTGAAATTTGGTATGTAAATTCCTCTGACCATATAGAAACGAAGAAAAATTTGTTTTTTTTTTTTTCGAAATTTGTACTTTTAAGGGAAGAGAGGGATAAAAATGGTGCCAACTAAAGTATTACAGCTAGAATCGTGAAATTTGGTATGAAAATTCCTCTGACGATATAGAAACGAAGTAAAACTGGATTTTTCGAAATTTGTACTTTTAAGGGGAGAGCGGGACAAAAAGGGATAAAAATGGTACCAACTAAAGTATTACAGCAAGAATCGTGAAATTTGGTATGAAAATTCCTCTGACGATATAGAAACGAAGTAAAACTGGATTTTTCGAAATTTGTACTTTTAAGGGGCAAGCGGGACAAAAAGGGAAAAAATTGTACGAACTAAAGTATTACAGCTAGAATCGTGAAATTTGGTATGTAAATTCCTCTGACCATGTAGAAGCGCAGTATAATTGAATTGAATCGAAATTTGTATTTTTTAGGGGGTAGCCGGGACAAAAAGGGTTCCAATTTAAGAATTGCAGCTATAGTCGGGAAATTTGGAGTATAAACTGTGTGTAAAGCGCAATCTAAATGGATTTTTGGAAATTTTGTTATAGGGGTGAGCAACAAGGGATAAAAGTAGTACCAACTAAAGTATTGGAGCTATAGTCGTGAAATGTGGTGTGTAAGTTCCACTGACAACGAGAAGCGCAAATCTAAACGATTTTTTCTAATTTTGTACATATAAACAATGAGCGAGAAAAAAATAGTATTAAATAAAATATTTCAGCTATAGTCGTGAAATTTTGTGTTTAAAGTTCTCTGACAACGTAGACTTGCAACATAAATGGACTTCTCGAAATTTGTACTTTTAAGTTGCGAGCGGGACAAAAAGGGATAAAAATGGTACCAACTTTAGTATTACAGCTAGAATCGTGAACTTTTGTGTGTAAATTTCTCTGACCATATAGAAGCGCAGTAGTTTGATTTTTCGAAATGTGTACTTTTAAGGGGTGCGCGGGACGAAAAGGGATAAAATGCGCGGAATATAAATGGATATTTCAAAATTTGTACTTAAAAGGGGGGATACGGGACAACAAGGAATAAATGTGTTACCAAATAAAGTACATATTTTTAGGGGAAGCAAAAACACATTTTACCTATAGTGATTTTTCAAAATGTATACTTTTTGGGAAAGAAGTGCTAACAGTTATAAAATGGCTGGCTAAATCTAGAAACATGATATTGAGGATATAAATGGTTGTAATATTTTGTTCAAAACTTGGTAGAAAATTATACATACGAAGTAGAAAAATAAATACAAAAGAAAATTAAATAAA